>JAUMHM010000083.1:7699068-7709300 GCA_032362435.1 Melikaiella ostensackeni
GAAAAGGCATAAAACAAATGAACAAAACAGTATTGTAAACAAATTCCATATTATATAGATAATTTTGCATTCTAGGAAGGTATTTTAAATTTCTAAAAAATGTTATTATGTAAATTCTAAACCAAATTTATAGAAGTGCTATGTTGGTACTTTGTTATCATTTGATAAAATTTTGAATAAAACTTTTTAGTTTAATTTCGTATACCAGGGTTTCTACAGAATTTTGATTTCCAAATTCTAGGTCTTTTCCACGTTTTTTCTAAGGTAATTTAAAACAACATGCTAAGTCTCATGCTTCCAGTTCCATTCCAGAAAAAATTAGAGACTTTTAGAGGAAGGAAAAAATATCATTACTGAAAAATAATCGCATTAAATAAAACTAATTAAACTCTGATCTAAAATACTTGCAAGGATAAAGAAAATCTTTGAAAATTAATCCTTACTTTACTAATTTCATTAAAAATAATAAATTTCCTCCAAACACGATAAATTTTATTTTGAAGTATTTTTAAATCTCAGGAATTTCTACATACTTTGAATAATTTAAAATTAAATTAACTTCGAATTTTACGAACGCTCATATCTTAATTATTCTCCAATGAAAGGTTGATCCACGTCTAAAATATTATCTCCAAAAATTTAAACTTATCATCTTGCATTTCGAACTTGGATTGCCTAAGTTTTTAATTTTTGTTCATTCATAGGTTTTTTTTCAATTTTGAATCATTTTTAGGTTCCAGTTTTGTTTCTTGTAAATTTAATATCTTGCAAAGTCGAAAAATTTCAATTTTCTGCTCCGCTGCTCAATTTCAACTTCATTCTTTCCCAAGCTTTAATCTTTTCTCTTTGAATTCTGATTAATTGGGAAAGGATTTCTAATTTAAACTATTTGTAAAATAGGAAACTTTTAAATGAATTATTTTTTATATTTATGAAGGATGAATACTTTTATTTAGCAATGTTTTTTCTTGAAGTCATTTACATTCAAATATTGTTAAATTTGGAACTTATTTATTTTAAAATTGTTAAATTCTGAGCTTTTTTAATTTTCAACGCTTCCAATTTGATATGTTTTACTCTTGAATGGGAATAAATCAAATTGCTGATTTTAAAACTCTTTCAATTTGATACAATTAATTTTTGAACGATATTCAATTAAAAATATATCGATAATTAAGAATTACATTGGAAATTATAGTTTGAAACAGTATGATTGGAATATGAATTGTTTGTCGAAAAAGGTCGAAAATGTCGTGAAATCCGAGGCTTAAAATGGAAAATAAAAAAGAATAGATGAATTTATAGTATTTAAAATTAATTTTTATATATTAGCGGGCAATCACGAGAAAATAGAGGCATTTTTTCCAAAATAGTGGCATCGCTAAAAAAAAGTGTCAGTGTCAAAAGTGGCGAGAGCCTAAGCCCTAAAATAGGGATAATTACCATTTTTGTAATTTTTAGGCTTACTTGTTATCAGTGCTCATCATTTTTTCTGCTAAGTAGCTAACGACACTGGAAATCAATTGATCTTCTGTTGAAAGACAGTGAAGAAGAAGTTCAAGTCTTGATTCCATTCGAGTGAGAGCTGCGTTTCTGCTTTCTTGGTTACAAATATTAATCGCTTCTTCAACGAGATAAGCGACGAGATTAAGGAGTTGCTTTTCGCTCAATAGCAAAACATCTTCTGGAACGTAATGCTTTGGAGTGAACTTATCACGACCCTGCCAGAGTTTTGGGTTGCAGGTCAAAGCCCAAAGGAAATCTAAGACAGCTGTGGGATCATATCTGCAAAAAGAATTTTTTTAAAACCAATTCAATTTCTATTGAAGAACAGAAATCTAAACTGCTACTTACGCCTCATCGCATTTTTCCAAAAGATGTCTCACGCATTTGTACAAAGTTGTCCAACTCGCTCTATGCGTAAGAAGCGTTAGCAAATATGGTCTGCATGAATGAAAAATTACAATACTCTCGTCAATTTTAATATTTATCTTCGTCTTTCCAAAAAGAAGCGTCATTTGCAAATCCCGACAAGTTCCAATCAATTCTGGCTCCACAGAAGCCAGCCAATCAAGCAATAATCCAGTTCTGGGTTTGACATTCCCCTCATTACTATCAGAGATCAAAAGTTTCACCATCGCCTCAACCAAAACATCATTTTTCTGTTGCTTCAAACAAACATCCAGCAATTTTCGTCCCACTTCTTCCAAATTTAACGAATCCGTATTCTCCAAAATAGTTCCGGGATCCCTCGCCTGAGTCAAATTGGTTAGTTCCTTCCTATTTGGAACATTAGACACTTGCAGGTTAGCAAAGTCCCTCAAGATAAGAAGAATCGGCGCCTTCACGTCTCCAATCAGGGAAATCAAATTCAAGCACATGCTTCTTGCCAGATCAACAACTTGTTTCATCGTCGATGGTTTCTTCAAAGGCAGGAGCAAAACCCGCATCAAGGTGCAAGAGAACTTAGGCACGTTGACCAACGAGTTCAAAAACTGCTTCACTTGCATTGAACTCAAAACACTCAGGATATGTTGAATTGCTAGAATAACTGATCCACTTTCCTTCGTCGAATTCTGTAAATCTTTCACAAGAGTCTTGTGTAATCTCCTAAACGCGTCCATCTTCTGATTCGAGGGCACAGGCTCGATGAAAACCCTATTAATCAAATGCGGCACGTCCGTTTTCACAGAGCACTGAATGACTGACTGCTTCTGAACCATTGCACTGGGAGGCAGAGGCTCCACTAGTTTTCCCACAGAGAGTGGATTTTCTTCTGGAAGTTCTGGTACTTGGAGCTCCAGGACTTGCATGAATACTAATCCACCAGTAGCTCCTCGCATGTGCAGAATGTTGACTAGCTGTGCCATGTAGACCTTGTATAAAACGACTTCATTTACCGAGGCAGGATCACTCTGGACAGTTTCGTCAAGCAATTCCAGCAACCTCGTCATCACTGGGACGGGAATTTCAAAACTCTGGATGAAAAGCACAAGTTGTGTGGGGTCCAGTCCCTCTAAAGCAGCGTCCACTAATCTCGGAAACTCTCGATCATCTTCTCCCCTAGGCTCTCTAGTTTTCTGGAGATAGTTCCAAAAAATGTCCATGAAAGCCTCAAGCGTCTGTCTTGATTGGGGCGTATCGTTATCCGGCTGAGGAAGAATCGCAGCTAAAATGGTGCCTCGTTCGACTACAAGTTACGAGATCTCGGTCGCGAGGTTGATCAAATCAGGAAGATCGTCATCTACAGTATGAGCTGTGAGGTAGAGAATATAAACCCGGACTAATTCTGGATTATTCTCGACCTGACAGGCTCCTCGAAGTGCGGTCGAAACTAGAGAACGAACTGTCTCGAAGTGAGGGATGGATGGAAGCTTTCGAAGAAGCCAGACTTCGTTATCGGATCTGCCTTCTACTTCCATAGGTTCATCTTCGAGGGGAATCGAATCAAGGACCATTTTCAAACCGGTGATTGCTTGAACCCGACTACCAGTTTGTTGGCTACTTAATCTTCGTAGAAAATATTCGAGTACTTCGTAAGCGTGTAGTTTGTCTTCTCCTGAGTCGGTGAGCAATGTCTGAAGATGAGCGAGCAGCTGTTGTTGTCTAGGTTGTTTTTCTGCGGTCTGGGTAGACGTAGATAGAAGAAATTCGCAGAGACATTGAACGGGTAACTGACTTAAAGATCCTTCGCTGTTTTGAACCAGATCAGCGAGCCACGGCATACTTTGGGAAGAACTTTGCTGTTGTCGTTGAATTATGTCGAGGAGGAAATCTGGTCTTCTTGATCAACAAAGTACGAGTAGATGACCAAGGCGATGGGAGGTGTTGAGAGATTGAATTTGTTCCAGGATTATGGGTGGTGGTTTTCTGGCGATGCCTTTGGGGTCCATTGTTATTACTTGAGAGAGAAGTAAACTGTTTTGTTCAGATATTTGCCATTCGGTTGATGCGGCTGCCAAGTGAGTTTCATACTCCAGTACCTCGTGTTTTTCGAGGGCTTCAACTTGGAGTTCCTTGGAGCGTTCTTGTTCCATTATTTCCGGGAAGGCCATTGTCGGTGGAGGATAGGAAAATTGGCTGAAATTAGATTTAAAAAATCTTCTAGTATTTAGAAGATACTTTAGTATTAGGAGAAGAATGTTTAATAGAAAGGTGGACGTACTTGGTGATACACATTTCCATCAAGGTTCGGAGAATTGGATACCCATTCCAGGCTTCTGCACCGATTGTGGTTGGATTGTGAGCTGCTAGTATTAGAAGAATTGTCCAGCCCTTCCAGTAATGATTCGATATTGCGAGGATTGGTGGATGGTAACTGTAAAATTAAGCAAAATTGTCTCTTAACACAATACGACTTAACTCACTTTAAATTTCGAGATGATCCTTAATGGAAAACTCACCCAACAGGGATATTGATCGACTCGGGTGCCTGATACGTACAGTGATTGAAAATTAAATCAATAATATTAATATTATCAGCTTGCAATGTAGGAAGGCTTTCTGTCGAATTTCCAGCTGCTCTACGAATCAACTGATCAACCAACTCTAATGTCTCAATATGCGTAATTCCACTTTCCTGCAATAAATATTCCAAATATTAAACTCCACCTCTCCTAAGATCAATCACCACAAAATAAAATCTCAACCACAACTTACTTTAGAGAGACCAACCCAAAGAAGTTTCACCAGCGTGCACTGGAGTAACGGAATCTCAGAAACGAGTCTCATATAAAATATCCTATCCTGTTCTGGAGGCCAGTTGTCCAGTTTATAATACTGCTCAGGAGGTTCTAACAACAAAATTTTTTGAAGTGCATGTAACAAATTTTCTTTTCCAATTCCGTACATCTTAAGTGCTGTTGTTTGCAGCCAAAGTACAGTTTCGTGCTGAATCGTAGCAACAAGTTTCTGAAACTGATGTAAAATTGCCACATCCTTTTTATCGCCTCGCTGGACCTGGGCAGCGATTTCTTTCACCTGAGGACTGATTCCCGAAAACATGGAGAGGCTAAGCAAATCCATAATAGACGTGAAAACGCGATCCTTGAATTCAAAAGTTCGTAACTGTTGTGCTAAATCTTGTCTTTCAGACATGAGTGTTTTTGCGAAAGTAATCCGATTCAAATCCTGTCGACAAACTCTAATTATTTCTCTCAACAATGTCCGCAGAGGCCGCAAGAAATCCTCTCGGTTCATCAATAAATCTTGGAATATTTCAGCGAGCAGTTTCGCTGATACGTCAGGAGTTGATTGAAACATAACTCCGAGTACCGGCGTATTATTAGGATTCCTCGAAGTCGAGAGTTCATTATAAATCGTGTGTTTCAATATCGTCGATAAATTTTCTGGATGCAGACCAATTAACTCCTTGACTCCATTTAAATAGAGATTAATCACACTTTTACTTTTTAATCTCATCTTCACCAGTTGACCGATAACTTCCACGTCTCTTTGCGTGTGAGAAGTGCAATTGTAGCAAACGTAGACCAAAAGTTCTTGAGCTGGTTTTGATATTTTTGGATTGTGCATCCACATTTCGAGCCTCGATACGACAATATTTCGGATTTCAACAAAACCGCAAGTCGTGGAAAGGAGTTTCAGGAAGTTCCTTGTTATTGAATCTGGTTGTCGACGATTTAGTTGTTCTTTTACGACCTCCAGGACAATTTGTTCGATATTATCGAGACAGTGGGCGTATCTTGGACCGACTGCAAATTCTGTTTTATCCTTGTCCCCTGGAAGCTGAAGGAATGTTGCACCCGTTTCGTCTTCTTCCATCGTCGTGGGGCTATGACTGTCTCTTGGCGTTAATAAATTCAACTCAAACTGTAAGGCACTTTTTGGAGGAATTCTGGTATTGAAGCCGGTTAAGATGTTTTCAACGAAACCTTTGCACTCTTCATTGTCAACCCAGACTCGATCCCCGAGGGCGTCTTCGATATAAAGCTGCAAGAATAAATTACAATAACATTCAATACAGTGGATATCCGAAAAATAAGATAATAAAGTGAGGAATATTAAAATGGAGACCAACCTTGACGAAGCCTTCGGGCCAGTTCTTCTTGTCGTGAAAGCCTCGCATGAGTAAATTAGCAGCGAGAACAGGAACCAGCGGATTTCCTTTGCTCTTGAATTTGAGGCTCTGATCTCGTTTCAACAAGGAAGACAAAGCGTGTAAGATGAAGTCGTTGGAAAAGATGGAAGGACGTATTTTTGCCAAATACATCAACCCCATATAGAGCAAAGTATCGGGCTTCCATCTTTGATTTTTTAAGATCTTGATTGCACCGCATATTACGCCAATGACTTTGTCACCCTCGTCGTTGTCATGAGCTTCCAGGACCATTGGAACTAAATCAGGAGGATCGCAATCAATTGCTACCACTTCCCATGCTTCTGCACTCGATAGTGGAACGCGTTGATGTGTAGTGAGCGTCGACAATTTTGGCTTTTTGGCAGGTATCATAGACTGCAGAGACCCTGGTGGTGCCTCTTTCTTACGGTCTGATACTATTTAAAAAATAGAAGCATTTGCAATTTTATTTCTCTAAAAACTTAGACTTCCAATTTTTAATCGAGGGGTTAATTACTCTTGCAATCTGATGTACACTCTCTCTGCAATCTTATTCAATCTCGTGCAATCCCATGCGATCCCTTACAATCTCTTGTAATCCCATGCGATCTCGATGCAATCCCATGCATTACAATCAGCATGCAATCGCGTGAAATCTCATGCAATCTCGTGGAATCTCATGCGATCTCATGCAATCCTTTGCAATCCCATACAATCTTTTACAATTCCTTGTAATCTCCCCTTACGGAAAAATATTATAGAAAATTCAGTATAGGTCTATAATTATTTTCCTATAATGAATTTCTTATAATGTTTTCACGATTCTAGAAAAATCATTATACGAAACTCAGTATAGAAATATATGGATAAATATGGTGTATCTTCCATTGCGATTATTTCATGAACACTGCGCTTCCTCATAGAGGATTGTTTTGTTATAAAGAAATAATTCTTGGACAAAAATCGGGTTGATATATTTTCTATGATCATGATAAAAGACTGCTATGATACGAGTATTTTGGACTGTAAAAGGAGTCTGAGGGGATGGAAAAGACGATTTCGCCTACGTTTTTTATTATTTATTTCTTATTTTTTATTATTATTTATTGCTTTTTTTCGTAGGTCATAGAAGGTTTTGATATGGTTTAATACATTCATTTCATCAACACGAATAAATTTTATACTTAAAATATTGGTTTATTTGAAAAATTGAGAGTTTTCATCCTTTAAACATTAAAGAAATTGATCAATCTGTATATATATCATAATTTTATTTTGTCATACAGGCCTATCAAATACATCAATCGATTTGTCTCATTATAACGAATAAATTTAGTAATTACAATATTAATATTAATAATTAATAACAATGTTAATATTAATATGATTCCCAAAATTAAAAAAGTTTTTCTCTTACAAACGTTAAAAAAATGTACAAATCTATACATATCATAACTTCATTTGGCCGTCGAGTGCTTCTAAATACATTAATCGATTCATGTTGTCAAAATGAAAAAATTTGACACTTATTATGTTGCTATATTCCTAATATTTAAAAAAATCTTACTTATAAACGAAAGATTAAAAACTTCAAAACTTCTTAAAGGCAACAATTTTTGTATGGAGATAGCTATAAACATTCTATTGAATTATATCACCAAAATACCACCCCGTATTTGAAAAAATTCAAGTTACAGAGCCTGGTATTACTGTCAATACCGTGATAAATATTCTTAAAATTTCGAATTTATCAAATTCATTTTCTGCCATTGTCAAGATATTTAATGAATGAACCTCAAAATTCACAGCTCAAGCGATATTTGAGAAAAATATAAATCGGAAAAAAAATGTATTCTTACCCGATCTGGCTCTAAACCTAATAAACAAAGGGCATTATTTACGCAGAATTTTACATTACTGTTACGGATTCCACAGGATTCCACAGATTTCAACGAATTTCAAGGAATTCTAGACAATTTCCAAGGACTTTGAGAGATTTCGTCAGATTTCATAAAAATTTCACGAGAATTGAAATGATTTCAAAGATTTCCATACATATCAGGGAATTTTAAGGGATTCCCAAGAATTTCAAGAGATTTCAACTATTTCGAAGAATTTTGTAGAATTTCCAAAGACTTCAAGAGATTTTTAGAGAACTTTGGAAATTAAATTAAACTGAATTAAATTTCAAGGGATTCCTAGCGATCCCAAAGATTTCATGGGATTCTAAGGTATTTCAAGGAGTTTCACACGAATTAAAGGATTTTATTATATCTTCAAGGATTTCAAGGGATTTTAAAAATACCTAGGAATTTAAGCGGGTTTCAGAGAACTTTAATGTATAAGTTTAATTTATATTCAAAGAATTTCAAATGAAATTGAACCAAAATGGATAAAATCACTTTCTTAGACCCTTGGAAGTAATATTTAGTCGATTCCAGTCTAAATGGAAGCACCTGGAGCTCTACCGACATACATACGTGCATATAAACATATTACTGTTTATACTCGATGTAAGGATTAAAAAGGTTTGAGAGTCTGATCCAAAGTAAATAAATAGGTATGTGGACATACTACGGTGCTACTCCTTCTCCTCACCTGTCCACTGGCATGTGAAAGTATGTAGGTGTCTGTAGTAATATCGGTGAAAATACAAAAAGTACATCATAAAAGAAGCCTTTAGTATGATCGTCGATTTCTGAAACCTTTTTAACCCTTACATCAAGTATATTCAGTTATATGTCTATATGCACATATGTACGCCGGTAGAGCTCCAAGTGCTTCCATTTAGACCGGAATCGACTAAATATTACTTTCAAGGGTCTAAGAAAGTGATTTTATCCATTTTGGTCCAATTTCGAAGAGAGCCGTAAAGTGGCCTTATGGACCTTCCTCCTTTGAACGGTTTTTTTTAACTTTAATGAATAACTTTAATTTAATTTATATTCAAGGGGTTTCGAATGATTTCTATTTATTTTAATGGATTTTTACGATTTCCAAAGATTTCAAGGGATTTCAACGAATTTTTTAGAATAATTAAATTTTATTTCGAAGGATTTCTACGGATTTCAAGAATTTTAAGGGATATGAAGGAATTCAAAAATTTGCAAAGGATTTTAAAGATTTTGAGCTATTCTAGAAGATTCCAAAGAATTACAAGAGATTTAAAAAATTTCAATGCATGTCAACTAATTTCGTAGGGCTTCTAGAGATTTCAAGGAATTTAATGGATTTAAAAATATTTCAAAAGCTATCAAGGGATTTCAAGTCCAAAGGATTTTCATACATTTTAATGAAATTTCAAGCAATTTTAAAGATATTAAGGGAATTCACATATGTTTGCTGTGTAATGTTTATTTGTGAATCGCTATTTTTGTGTATAGTACTTCCATATGAGATTATGAATCGTCTAAAATAAATCATTCCTTTGCAGTTTCTCTACTTTTTACATTAATTTCCTCAATATTATATTATTTATTACAGTGCTCATTATCCTATACTCGTTTTCTATATGATGATTTTCTATAATGAATTTCCTACAATCCATGGAATCTTTTGCAATCTCATGCAATACTTTTAAGTCACGTATATGCAATCTTTTGCCATCCTCTGCAATTTTGCAATCTAGTGTGCACCAAAAATCCGAATAATTAACCCCTCGTTATTAATCTAACTACGAATTTTTTGAAAATTAAAAAAACCAAGAAACCAACAATCAAATCTGGACAACATACTCTCAAATGTCTCATTCAAATTAAAAAATAAAATAAAAAAAGAGGAAATAAAAACAAGGCAACCTTCAAATCCCCTTCCTTCTTTTCTTTCTCGTCTTTTTTTATTGTTGTTTTTTAATGGCGATCAACAAAAATTTACAAAACCCTACAAATGTTTCGGTGTTCATTCGACACCTTTTCAAGGCAATAAAATCAATTTTTTCAACAAGTCAAAACCCACGAGGACACCAGGATGAGAGAGAAAAGGAAGGAAGGGGATTTGGAGGTTGCCTTTTTTTCTTTCCTCTATTTTTACTTCGTTTTTTTTAAATTTGAATGGAGACATTTAAGAGTGTGCTGTCCAAATTTGGTCGTTGAATTCTCAGTTTTTTTTATTTCTAAAAATTTCGTAGTTAAATTTGAATGTTGAACGTTAGAGAAGA
>JAUMHM010000083.1:7804272-7814868 GCA_032362435.1 Melikaiella ostensackeni
AACATCTGAATAGGGAGTTTTTAGTCGATTTAGGAAGCAGTGAGTATTTTTTAAATACATTCTTATGAATTCTTAAAAAGCAATCCTTCACTGTAAAAAAAAGTGATTGAAAATTACTAAATTGATCATGGTGAAAAACAACAAAATACCAGTGATTAACGTGGTGATTTTATTAAAAAAGTGTAAAAACTATGGCTTGAAAATGGTAATTTTAATTTTATTCGTGCTTTTTTACACATTTTGAATGCGCTTGAAGTTCTGAACGTTCAAATGAACGAAATTTTCTACTGCTGACTTTGTAAACTAGAAACAGTACTTTCAGTTGGAAATTGTTCATATTTAAGTCTTTATATCTTAGTTTATATTATTTATAGTCGGTCGAGTATTGAAAAAGTTTATTTTTTAAATTATATAATTTTCAATTATTTCAATTAAAACCAGATATTTTTGAATTTTGTTAACATGAAATTCCAATTTTAATCTTTTTTATTTTAAAATTATTTAGCTATAAAGAATTTTAATTGAAAATTGTACATTTTTGGACAATTCACATTTGAATCGACAAAATGTTGAATTTTAAAGTGTTTCAATTTGGTTTTTTTTTAAACTTGAAATTTTTTTAGCAAAGTATAACTAAACATTTCCGTTGAAAATTCCTTTACAACTAAGAGCGTCTAAATTTTCAAACGAAAAAAATTCAAAATTATACAATTACAAAACAGAAGCCATCCAAATTGATCACTTTATTTCAGACCCCTCAATTAAAGAAGAGACTCTGTAATGCGTAAATCTTAAACTGCGATTTTGAGTGCTCTGAATTTATAGTCGGTCAAATATTAAAAGGCTTTCTATCATTATACAATTTTGAATTATTTAAATTAGGAGCAAATGATTTTGAATTGCGTTCACATAACACTATTCCAATATAAAGGATTTGATTGCAAATTTTGCAATTTTGAACCGTTTAAATTTGAGACGACCGGTAATCGGAAGACCTGGGTTCGATTCCCAGCGGAGCGAAAGAGGATCTTCTTTCACATCAAAATTTTAGAAAATGTTGAACGTTTAAACTATAAATCCAAATTTTTTCAATTACAGTTATGTTTAGCCACCATGCATACAATTTCGATAATTTAAATATTAATCTTATCAACTAAATTTGTTTATGCGATAAGTGATAGAAAAATAGTTACGCAAAGATTAGTTTTGGGAGATCAGTTCACATTTGCGTAGGTATAGCACCAACCTTATTTTACATTTTTTAAAAGAAATGTAACCTAATATATTTTACAGCTGTAATTCTCTTTTCTAATTATACTTTTTGCTAGCCCATGGGACATATATTGGCAATATGCGATTGGAGAGTAATAAACCGACTCAACTGCCAATCGACAGTATCTTTCATTTTGGAGCTTCCACTCGCTACTACATAATTAGAGAACGCCCTCAAACAGGCAATCGGACAATAATAGATGAATTGGAAAAGTCTTCTGAGGACAACGAAGCCGGTGGTTTGTTGGGTTTGCCTGAAACGGAAACAGAACTCGATGTAACTATTGTTTTATAAATTTCATAATTCTTCTTTTAAATTCCAGATTTTGAGATGTTTTTATTACAGGAATCGCCGAGGTTCAATAGTTCAATTTTAGATAAAAAAGGGGATTCTTTCCGAAAGAAGGGGATTTCATTTATTATTTAATAATTTTTATATGTTATGGGTATCTCGTAAATTGTGCCTTTTCTTAGTAACTTTTCCATATACTAAACATTTTTTTTAGCTAGCTTTGTAAAATCTGTTAAACACCTTAGTACTTTCTACTGATCCTAGTACAGAGCCCTGAGTTTTTCAGACTATTTTTTTGACTAAACTAGAACGAAATAATTTTAAAAAAACACGCAAAAATAACTTTTTGAAAAACCTCCCACCCATTCTAGAACGAAATAATTAAAAATAAATAAAAACTTTTTGAAAAACGAGCAGTTCGATAACATGTAATATCCAGTCATATGACAACTTGTTCTAAATTAATTCTGCTTTTTCATGGCCCTAATAAGCTATTTTTTGCATATTATTTACGATTTCCAAAATTTTGTTCCTACAACCCACAGTCTACACTAACATCTAATGTTTACGACTCTCTTGAAGTTTTCTGCAGACAATTTTTTGTAGAATATTCAGCGTGGCCGCAAAACTTCACTTTCAAGAACAATAAAACAATAGTAGAATTGATTTATCTTTCGTTTTCAGTTTCTAGATTGAATCGTTAGACATTTTTTCGCTACCGATGTCCTTGAAATCAACAAAATTAGCAAATGAATCATTAAAGAAACACTGGAAATCGGTATCATGGAAAAAAATCTCTTTAAAAGCGCCTTGTTTTCTAATGTCTTAAATTCCTGTTTGATTCTTGAAAAATGAATCAAAACTTTGTGAAAAAAAAAGGGAAAAGGGGTCAGAATTCTGGATTTTTTTAATTTAAGGGGGAAAAGGGGGGTTTAGGTAAACAAGGGAACGGACTGTGATCCCCGTTATTATTACAGTAGAGGGGAAAACTTAAAGAATTTAAATTTTTCATTTGTAGAACCTCACGGAATTCAACACAGCACACAATCGTCGTATATCGATGTTAGGAATCACAGACGACGATGTTCATAAACCAACGAGAAAGCGAAAGAAAAAGGGCATTTCATTTAACGATGACGAGGAAGTCATTAATCCCGAAGACGTTGATCCTTCTGTTGGCAAATTTCGCAACCTCATTCAAACTACAGTTGTGCCTAGCAAAGTTCGTTTCTATTTTCTAATGAGTTTGTTTCATTTTAAAGTTTCCTACAAATTGAACAAAGGTTTCCCAAAACAAATTATATCAACTTAAAAGGAAGTTTTAATTTTATACTCTCTGTTTTGGGGAATCTTTGTCTTTTTCTTTCTAAGAGTCGAAATTTGAAAACTCGTATGTAATCCTCATTTTTATTTTCAGAGAATGCGAATGGAGGGTGGTTTAATATCTTTATCAGAAGATAATCACATCAGCATGAAGCATTTTCAACCCACTTCCACAACCCCTCATCTTTACAACGATCTTCCCCCCGAACAATATTCGTCCAATGTTTCGAACAATCCGTTTACAGCTGGACTGACCTCATTAACGTCACGTCTTGGTATCGCGCTTCCCAATCCTGCTCCGGAAGTAGAAATGATCCAGAATCAAATGCAGACAGAGACGATTCACATGCAAGAAAATCCGGGACCTGCAGAAGGCCATACTTTAGAACCAAAAAAGAAAAAGTACGCAAAGGAAGCTTGGCCTGGGAAAAAACCCTTGCCGACGCTTCTGGTGTAATATTCTTGAAATTAATTATCGAATTCTAGAAGTTGTGAATTTCATCTCCTTGTATGTAAGATATTTGAGTATTGGGGGAAAAGTCTGTATAAGACGTGTGCTACGATGTGCTCTACTTTAAGTTGAAGCTTACGCTTAAAACATTGATATTTTAGTTTCTCCGTGTTTATTGAATGTCTCAAGTCTGCTCAGATCTTAATTTTCCGACTTACACTTTCAATATTTCGCCTGGCATAATATATTTATTGGATTTACAATTTTCTTTTGTATATTTTTAAATATCGTGTCTAGTTTTTTGTCATATTCTCAGATGTAATGAAGAAATTTAATTATCAACAGAATTTATCAAGAGGTTGGGCAGCTTATTTTCTATGGATTTATTATAGTATAATAATAAAATAAAGTGATATCTAATGTCTAATCTTATATTGCGATTTCTTATGACGTTTGTAATTAATTGTAAATATTTATAAGATTAATGAAAATTAAATTTAATTAATAATGCTTTTGTAGCTTGATCTATAAATAAATTCTTCTATGTTCAAGAAAAAGGGGTTTTTGTCTAAGTGGCGCATACGCACTGCCACATTGTAGCTTTTGGACTCCCTAGAGAGTTTTAATTGATGGCGTAGCGGGATTTATTTCTGCGCGCCGACCGATATTGTCCAAACCTAACCTCCATAATTCATTTATGTAATCACGATTTCCATGTGCTTGTGTTACAAAAAATATCGTGTTTAACTTTTCTCCCAAGTTGCACAATGTAAATATGAAGCAGTGAGTATTTTTCGAATACATTCTTACGAATTCTTAAGAAACAATCCTTCGCTGTAAAAAAAAGTGATTGAAGATTACTAAATTAATCATGGTGAAAAACAACAAAATACCATAGTGATTAACGTGGTCATTTTATCAAAAAAGTGTAAAAACTATAGCTTGAACGTGGTAATTTTCATTTTATTCGTGCTCTTTTACACATTTTGTATGTACTTGAAAAATGATTTAAATTAATCAAATCTATTTTCTCAAGGGAAAGCAAATTTAGGGGACGAAATTATAAAAGCACTTTTAAAAAATATAAACCGTCTTAATAAAAATGCAGTAAATCTTACAAATGTAGGGGGTTAAAAAATCTACAGAACCAACAATTCGCTTTTGCATTATGAGCACTGTCGGTGATTCGAACTGTCTCGTGCAATAATGTCATCAAGATTGGCTTTGATTTTCAAGAACCTTCGCTTGAATTCAAGACCACAACCTTTCGATAAACGAAAGTCTACCAAGATTCTTCCATCCATCTCGTGGATGTTTATTTTGAATAATAAAGGCATTTTCCTTCTGTCCATAGAGGAAATAGTGATCTGAAAAAAGAGAGAATTTAAGTACCTTGTTTTAATTCTTCATAAACGCTTTATTTGAAATTCGATTATGTGAATTAAATCAAATTTGCTTACTATCCCACAATCATTGATACGATAAGTGTAACTCTCTTTCTTCAGACAACTCATCAGTCTCTTCACAGTCGCATCACATGCAGTCTTAACAAAGAATCTCGTCATTCGACGAACCATTTTCTGGAAAGAATTCTGCAAAAAAATTTGTTTGACAATAAATAAGTAAAAAATTTAATTAAAATGTTTGTGATTAACTGCTGATTAAATAACAAATTGAAGTACCAGACTAGTCTGCGTTTGAGTTTGTGTGTACGCTAAAGTTTGCAACTGCGTTGAAAGCAAAAGATCTTCCATGTGAGCTGGTTGTGAGAAGGAGAAACCAGGCCGTTCTTCTATTGTAAAAGTCGACAAGCCATTCATTTCTTTTCCTGGCAATTCAGGCTGAGACAAACATGTTCTCGTTAATTTTTCCTCCTCGTCAATGTGAAGTCTTTTTGATCTCAATCCATCAACATCAAGCTCCACGGGCTTTCCTTCTGAAAAATTTAAACTTCAATTTTTATTGTGAAAAGAGAAAATGTTTGGCCTTGAATTCTAAAATCTTTATTTGATTAAACAATAAAGCCTAAAATTTTCAAGATTTTCTTTCAAATATAAATAACTGAAAAGTCTATTTCACAAATAAACGCGTAACTCTTCAATTTTACTATTCTGCCCTACGGACTAAAATCATCCTTAACTCAATTTCAGTTCAAACAGAGATATTAAAGAAAAACTGTTTTAGCCACGCCGCAGCTTTGTATGGAAATTTTCAAAAAGCCGTACATCACTTCTAAGTCAATCATTCTGCATTCATTGCTAAGGAAATTATTTCAAAAATTTAATAATTTTCAATAAAATTTAGGTTGCGTTTAGTCGTCTCGAAAAACTGACGGAGTTGGAAAAGTGGCTGAACTAGTCCAGAAATTTCGGAGCGATTAGCCAAACTTATGAAAAATATTTGACTATTCATCCTGAATTCCGGGACGAGACTTCGCCAGATTTAATAAAAATTGTGTATAGTCCAAAATGCACAATTCGTACTGGTAATCAAAGGGCGTATGATGAAAGATGCGTCCAATTTTCGCTGCATCTTAGTTGTAGCGAGATTCATACAGAATAAGGAAAGACATGTCCCTCTCGAAAAGGACGTATATCGGCGAGGTATCACATTTTTGATGACACAAAAGGCCTATTTACAAGAATTCGCTGTGATACGCCCTTTTCACGGTGTATCAAAGCTACGTCACTTTAATTTTCAATGACTGACGTGCTCTTTGCAATTAAATATTATAAATGTCGCGTTCAATTTTATATATCAAAACAATGTTTATTTCAGCTTATAGGTTTACAATTAAAAAGCAAGAAATACTGATAAATAACGCAACAGTAAGTTTTATAATCAATTCTTAATCGAATGGACTAGATTCCTCTATCGTCTTTTGTGAACAGAGTCCTCAAGACGAATGACTGTCCCAGTGATCGACATCTCTGATGTCAACCTCACGCATCGGTATTCTTTGTCTTAGGACGGTGTGATTCCCCTATTGACCCATTAGATGCAGCTTTTTGAGACGAGTCCAACAATATAAAAATCTTAATTTCGATAAAAAGTTGAGTGAAGGAGATTCTTAACCTGTAGGGCAGCATTATTCCTTAAGCCGAAATAATTTTTCGCTGATCTGAACATAAGAATTTCTTTATCTGCGAAGTGGCTCATATTTCAATGATATATCTTATATTTAGCTGTCGTTGCAGATAACGTGTGAGGTAGTCACTGCCTTTCTGACTTCGGTTTTTCAGCTTTATGAATTAAACAATCATACAGCTGAATAACCAAAGAAAGCACGACAGTTAATAACATTTTCCAGTGAAGATGTCCCAACAGATGTGTAAGCTTTTGGTCTGTGCTTTGGTAATCTAGCTTTATGAACCTAAGTTCAAATCATAGAGCTGTGTTACCAAAGCAAAGGCCAAAGCGGATGATTCTTCTGCATTTCCAGATTGATTTTGAGTTTCATTCAGCCAGCTACCTAGAAACTAAAGATTACTTCAGAATGTTCACACTTACACGTTTAACATCAAATGAGTTCAAAATGAAACATTTCAAACAAATTAATACGAGCTGATTCTTGTATTAGTCACTTACGTTTGTAGGTAACTTAAATATCTATTCAGTGATCACCTAGTTGGGCACTGAATAGCTTTGAGATTATTTTCAACTCAGAGTCACTCAGTACCTGTCCAGGAAGCCACGAATACAAGTGCCTTCTGGGTGAAACGTTGATTGAGAAAATACGATTACGGAGATTGATATTTTATATTATAAAATACGCCAAAATGTTTGTTGTGCTGAAATTGTAACAAATTACGAAAGAATGTCCCACCTTCGGAAAGATTGTTGCGGAACCATTGGTGTTTTTTAATCTCGCTCATCCTAAATCTGAGAGAAGGTTCATGAACGAGAATTTTACTAATCAAGGAAAGGGAAAATTTATCCAGCTTCTTCCAGGGCGTCAACGACATATACTTTCCATTTCTCCAGGCTTCATACTCTGGACACTCTGCCGAGGATTGATCCCAAGGCAGTTCTGTATTTCAGACAGGGACTGGTTAAAAACTGAAGAATCAAGCAATTAATTAAAACTTAGAATTAACTGCTTCCATAGATTGTCTCGTATTGAAGATGATAATCATCCACAATAAAAATTAGTTAAGACAGGCCTTACAGTTCCTACGTACATGAAATTTAATTTCTTTTATGAAAAATACGATTATCAAATTATTTTCCAATAAGCTTATTCACGACATTAATTTATCCATGAGCAGTGACTAAATTAACTTGGATAATTAAAAAAAGAACTTGCAATTTGACTAAGTTAAAAAAAAATAAATTCTAAATAAAAAATTTACCTCCGGCCAGCAGAGCAACAAGGATAATTCCACACGACCAAATATCTGCAGGTTCTGCTTGATATGGTCGTTCGAGTACTTCCGGAGCCACATAAGGTAAAGTTCCACACCTCGTATCTAGAGAACGTTCTTTCTTGTGTAACCTATAGACAGTCGCAAGACCAAAATCTGAGACTTTCAAATTATCGCTTTCATCCAAAAGTAAATTTTCTGGCTTCAAGTCTCTATGGGCAACACCTCTACTGTGCATATACTCAACTGCAGATATTAGTTGCCTAAAGAACTTTTGTGCTTCCCATTTTGTCATTCCGATGTCAGGTTCTATAAGAGAAAAACCTCTTTTAATTCAGAATTATGCTCAGTTTTCATTTTTTTAAAAAATTCTTTTACACTCATCACCCGTAACTGTGCCCCCCGTTTTTGTGCCTCGTCGTTCACGCTTGAATGCTTGCCCCCCCGGCGTCCCTTGAAAACCAATACTCAAGGTCATCCATCAGACACTCAGCGATGTGTTAGAAGTTATTTATATCGCAACTCTCTAGGCATATACTTTTGTACGTGTATCGGGTTCAGAGACTATACATGCGGCCCTGAGTGCTTACTGACTCGTCGCACTAAATCCAGTTGAAGCTAGATTTTAATAGCCTCCATTACTGTGCATACCAGGCCCGAGAGCGGCACAGTTACGAGTGATGAGTGTATTTTGGAGTCTTACCTATTTTGTCAAACAATTCGCCACCTGAAGCGTATTCTAAAAATATATACTCCATATTTGTTTCACTGCGTTGCCCAAAATACTGAATTATACTAGGATTTGACAACATTCTGTGAATCGTCGTTTCCTTACGAACTGTTCTTCGAGCGTCGGGATGTTTTGACAAATCTACCATTTTCATAGCAACAACTTCTTGAGTGACTTTGTTTATTACTAGTTTTACTCTGTGTAACAATAAGATCAAAATATTGTTGAGGTAGATTTTTTACTATGAATTTTACAATTGATTACAAAATATTTCCAAACAATGTACCTGAAGTTCTGAACTTTCAAATGAACGAAATATTTTTCCCCACTTCTATTTTATCTACAAACATTGTTCCAACTACAATTTGAAATAATGTATTAGAAGTTTCTTTTGATAATTTATTAACCCCAATATAAACAAACAATCATTTTAGCAATATTTCTAGTTTGCACAAAGCCATCAGTAAAAAATTTCGTTAATTGAAACGTTCAGAACTTCAAGTAAATTCCAAACGATGACGAGGAAGTCAGTAATCCCGAAGACGTTGATCCTTCTGTTGGCAAATTTCGCAACTTCATTCAAGCTACAGTTGAAATAAATTCAAATCGAAACTCATGAGAATTGAATAATTTTAATTTCTAAATATCAAATAATTTCAAATTAAATAACTTGAAATTCATAATTGTGCCAACATCAAATAAGAAGCCCCCAATATTGTACAACTTGAAATTCAAGGCTTTCAGAACCTTTTAATTTAAATGCAAGCCTTCTAAATTCAAATATTTTATGTTCAAACAATGTCAGAAACATTAGCAGTTTAACTATTTTTAATTCAATCTTCGATAATGCACAATCGTACATTTGAGACTTATTGCGGCATTTTTGAATTTGGCATTCAAACCTGAATAATTTCAAATGCAAAAAATATAAACTATTTTTTTTGCTAGTCAAATCATAGATCTTATTCTCCTAAATATGTAATAATTTCAAATTAAATAATTTTAAGCTTAGAATTGTGCCAATATCAAATTGGAAGCCCCCCATATTGTACAATTGAAAATTCAAGGCTTTCAGAACCTTTAAATTTGAATTCAAGCCATCAAAATTCGAATATTTTATGTTTAAAAATGTGAGAAACATGAGTAGTTTAACTGTTTTTAATTCAATCGTCAATATTGCGCAATTCCTAATACAACACTTCAAAATTGAACAATCGCATACTTGAGACTGAAGACATTTTAGAATTAGGCATTCAAACCTGAATAAATTTAAAAGAACAAAATATAAACTATTTTTTTGTTGATCGAATTAAAGATTCTATTTCCCATTTATATCCTAAGTGTGAAATAAAAATTTGAAACCAGTAATGCCCAAAACCTTGGAAAGTCCCAAGCGTCCTAACGGAATTTTCCAGAAAATATTTCATTAGATTCGAATTTTGAAATACCTATAGAAATTTTCACTTCGAAATTTCGAACGATTTTTGACAGAAAATTTTAAACCCCGGAAGAAGAATTACCCAAAATTAAATTATCATCATTATGAGTTATATCAGCATGAGGACTTTTTCGTAGAGTTCAAATAATTTGAAATGCAACCGATAAAGCATTGATTTCGATACAATATTTCTTAACTGAGATTTTAAAGAATAAATTCCATTTTTCGTAGTAAATAAATTGATACTCTCCGTAGGCACCTTCACCCGGGGTATGGCTGAGAATCCACCCGTCTACGAAATCCGTCATGATATCTCAGCATCACCTTTTTCTAACACAAAGAAATAACAACTCTTTTCCACGGGCCTCCTCTTACTGGTCACGAGACATACTGCGTTGTATACTCAATTAGCAGGTAAATACTGACAATAAGAGGTTAAAATTGTGTACAAATTGATCCTCAACTAAATTAACAACTCTAGACACTTCCAGTTTCTTTTATTTCAAGGGAATTATAGCACTAACAGCAAAAACCGTATAAACGAGAACGGCCGAACACGTGGCTACTCCAAAATGTAAGGATTTCTTTTTTGCGAAATAGTATTTTAGTGTCGGTTTACTTTGATTTCAAACATAAAAATCGCGAGGAGTTTGATTTTCAGATATATTTTTCTTGTAGTTCTTAATATTTCAGTGCGCGAATTATGAAAAATTTAGAAAATCCATT
>JAUMHM010000083.1:7986111-7997477 GCA_032362435.1 Melikaiella ostensackeni
CCGTCCTAGGAGACTCCAACACTACGTCTTTAAAAGATTTTGCCCTTTTTCCTCCTCATAAAAAAAAAAAAAAATCAATGAAACGTAAATATAAAATATAGCTAAAAAATCTTTTTGGTATCAAATAAAGCTTAAAATCTGAATTATGGTCCTCTCTTTATTACTTTAGAAATGGAATTCAAAAGTACAAGAAAGAAGCTTTTTGAGGTACTCCGTGAAAAAGTTGCTTGGGGGAGAATAATAATAATAATACTAATAAGAATAATAAGCAGCCACCTAAAGAAATATTATAACAAGTTTCCGTGCGAATTCCTTGATTGTTTAACAAAATTTTTACCATTTTGCATCCGTCATTTAGAATTTTAGATTTTTATTGCTAAATTCGTAATCAGCAACCTCAAAAATCACTAATAACAGATTTGTAGGCAAATCCCATATTTTTTTGGTAAAAATGTCCTACATTTTGGGACTGCCAATTTGAAGTTTGTATTCCGTAATAAAAGACTCTAAAAACTTTTGATAACATATTTTTGTGGCGATCGAATATTTGTTTTTGTAAAATTTTGAACCAATTTGCATCCATCATTTTGAATTTTGAATTTTTAGTGCAAAATTCGGAATCAGTGACTCCAAAAGCTTCTACTAGTGGCGTTAGATTATCATTTCAATTTGTTTTGGACTTTGGCCACATTAATGGGATTTTGCCCCACTGTGCCCAGTCAGGCAATCGGGGATTCAATTTTTGTCTCAATTCTCAGGGAACGAATGTGTATCAGAATGTGCCACTTCTTACTGCAACTGAATTAGAAATCAAATAAGGGAACGTCCATTAATTACCGTAATCCAGGGCTAACCAGGACTAACGGGGGATAACGAGGACACGCTGGGGAAGCCGGGCCCCTCATGATTTTATATTTTATAATTTGATTCATCTTTTTCTGAATCAAAATAGGAAAGATTTTTCATTGTTTTCTGTAAAATAAATATGAAATTTTCTTTTGGAGATTATTTGGTTCAATTTCGTTAGGAAGTTTTGATAAAAATAATATTTATTAAAGTTTGGCATTTTCATTATTTTGGTCAAGTCGATGAAAAAACGCTTGATCAATTTTACTTGCTATTTCTTTAGATATTCATGTCACCTATCGTATGGTTTATTGGCTCAACAAAATCGTCTCAAATTTTAACCAAGATGAGATGTTTGGTTTTTGCTGCAGAACGATTTTTATAAAAAGTTTCGAATTTGCAGGGGAAAGTCGGACATGGTCAGAAATTAAATATCAAATGTGGGATCGTCCGGTGTACATTTAAAGAATCCGCTGAGAATTTTGAAAATGCTATTTTTGAATTTACTTGAAAGTAACAACAAAAACTTATAATTTATTATATTTTTCCATTCCGTATCACAGAATATAGGTTTTTGCTTCTTTATTGAAAGTGGACACCTTAGCCCCACCCTGAGTGGTAAAGACGGACACACTTTGCATTACAATAACTAATTACTTATAGCTAAATTTAATATTTTAACTTCACGATATGTAAAAAATGGGTTAGAAATTATATATTCAGTCCATTAATATCTAATTATAATTTCGTCGTGTAATTTATTAAGAAAAATCGAAAAAGATGTCGCGATTAGCCCCGCCTTACGGTACGTGAAGATGATTTTTGAAATGCTAGACCCCTTCCTCCCCTATTTTAAGGATTCATTTGATTATTATGACCTCCTCTCTCCTTACCTTTAACCTCTTCCTTATGTAAGATTTTATATTTTTCACTCAATAATCAACAATACATCAATTATTATTGAAAGGATTTCAACAGTCTTCAAGTCATTTTATGGTATTTTAAAGTACTACAAAGTACTTTGAATAATTACAAAACTTCAGAAGATTTCAAGAGTTTGAAGAAATTAAAATTTGTGACTTCTTCAAACTACTAGATATACCAGAGATTTCTAAGAAACGAGTGAAGAGTGAAAGTCTGTCAAAGAAAAGAGGCGAGCAATTTTTCACGGAATTTCAAAGAATTTTAAGAGATTTCGAAAGATTACAAAGTATATCTACGGATTTTGGAGGATTTCAAACGATTTAACGGAATTTCAAAGGATTTCAAAATCATATAGACCTTAAGGGGACTCCGAGGAACTTAAATGGCTCCTCAAATATTTAGGTGAATTTAAACATAGGTATCTTAAGGGTCCTTAAGAGATTCGTAAATATTCCTACGGATTTCAAAGATTTCAACGAATTTGACAGGGATTTCAAACGATTCCAAGGAATCTCGTAATATTTCGAAATATTTCGAGACCCCCTCCCCCCAAAAAAGCCTCACGTAATTAATGGAAACTCCATCTTAACTCCATCTTAAGGCACAAAGTATAAAAATTTAGTTTTTATCTTCTAAAAACAGAATTTGACGTATTTGACGTTGTAACTCGATGCTTCTTTACAGAAAGTATCTTTCTGATAAATTATAAGTAGTTTAAAGGCTAATTTAAAATCCTGAAGAGACTTAAATATAAAAAGAAGCGAACATTTCCCTCTGACTTTTTTTTTAGTTTGATGACTATAGTATTAAGTGAAAAAGGAAATTAAATAAAATTCTTGCGAAATACGTTTTGAGTGCAATAACTGCCCCTGCTGCAGGTGTTTTTGCTAAATGAATACATATTTTTTGTAAAAATAGAATTGAATTTTATTCATATTAAAAAGGGTTTCCCACATTGTTTAAAAAAATATTTAAAAAATTTGAAAACTATCCAAAAGAATGAAAAAATAAAGAAAACTCAAGTGCAAAGAGGCTTCAATAACCTTACAACGGTGAGCTTCAACCAACTTTAACCGAAAAGTCCTTCAAGTTAGATGATATTTATTGGATATTACTATATGATGCCATATAAGTATTTTTCATAACAAAAAAAATCCAAATACAAAAAAATTTTTCAAAACTTTAAACTCTAATTTAAAAATATTTTATTTTTTATTTTTTAAATTATACCAGCATCATTTAATTACAGTAAGTGATGAACCGGTGAGAAAAATAAATAATGTTTCAAAAACTTCTTTTGATAAAAGGGCCTTTTTAAATACATAAAAACCTCTGTAGTTGATATAATTTTGGCTTAGGAGAATGATTTCATATTAATTTTTGACTCAGTTCATACAAAAAGCAGCCTATCATATTTGAAATCCAAAACTTCATTTTTGAAAAAAGTGCTGCCCCGAATTTTTTAATTTCATATCAAAAATATCCGAACAACATCCGAAGAGGTAATTATGGAAGATCAAAATTCAGTAAAGTTTTCTCTTAATAACCTTTTGCACTAAAAGAATATAGAAACCTTTGTAGATTCGACAGTTATAATTTTACAATATTTTTTTACTCAAATCCGTGAGTGGATAAAATATTTCATAAATTTTTTTTTATAAGCAAAATTTCAAATTTTATAAAGCGCTCCCACGATTTTTTTTTCGCGCGAAATATGCGCACATTATGTTAGAATATTATTCCGGAAAAAGTTAAAGCAATGTCTTTTTAAGGTTAAAGTTGCTTGAGGCTCGCCGTGCTCAATGACAAAATGAACCATTTTTTTCTATACAAAAATCTCCATAAAACTCACAGTTTTTAATTTATCCAATTCCTTTATAATACTATTTTTACTTAGTTTTTAATGTGGATTTACAATTTCTTAACAGTAATTTAAAATATATAAAACGAAAATTTTAATTTCACTTTCATGAAAGAGGGCTCGATATGAAACAAAAATATCTAAAACGTTTAAGAACGATCCAGAAGTAATAAACAATGAAGAAAAGTCGATTGCAAAAACGCTTCAGTTATCTCAATGACAAAAATCCATTTTCTGCTATGCAAAAAAGTCCATAAAACACATGGTTTTTAGTTTATTCAACTCTTTCAAAATACTATTTTCAATCAGCTTTCAATGTTAAACAACAATCACTGAGCAATAATTAAAAATATGTCAAAAAATTTTTTTATTAAAATTGAAAGTCACTCATTTTAAAAAGAGTCTACTTTATTTTCATTCTGAATATAAAATGCTTGAAAATTATCAGAAAAAAAGTATTCTGTGAAAAAAAGTCGAGTGCAAGCACTTTCTAGTTGAAAATTCACCAGGTTCACCGTGCGCATCTGATTCAGACAGATTTCATAGTATTCGGAACTAGATTTTTTTATTAAGATCGAAAGTGAATCTACTTTCTTATTAACTTTTTTATGCACTAAAAGCAAAACAAAAAAAGCTCACAAATCAAAATTAAACTTCCGACTACCTCCTTTCCGACTCATCAGAGACAAATATACAACAAAACGAACGAGGGAGAAAATTTGGATTTTTGAACTTTTTTGTGTTCAGGTTTTAGTACGTGAACGACTTCATAAATGTAGATTTCATTTCGATCTTAATAAAAAAATTCAAACTAGACACTAATCTGCAGGGTTGCCTATAAATACCATTAGGATTTTTTTCAATTGAGGCATAAATGTTTACCACAATTCATCAAGAGATGTTTTGTTTAAATATTGTTAGAAGGATGTTTATGAAATATAAATTATTTGGATTATTACTATTTCGATTTGCAAAATGGGATAATCTGCATAGATTGGCTCTGAATCAATTACAATTTTTCTATTTTATTTCTTATTACATTTTGTCAGCTTTTATATACTCGTATTTTTCAATGTTTGGACATATTGCCAAGAACGGAGGATAACACATTAAGCAAGGGCTGCATAATTCATCAGTCATGAACTAAATAGATTCAGTATTTTTGAAAAGCTTTCGATTCAAGAGACGTTAATTCATCTCAGCTTGCACCAAACTATCTCAACTTTCCAGAAATGGTAATTGGCATGAGAATAAATAGAGCAATATTGAAGATAAATCATTTTTATTCTGACTGAAAAGATAAATAATTCCTCTGCAAGGTTATATAATCCGATTTCCAAAAAGTTCCTTTTCCTTGAAGGAAATTCAATACTATTGCAATAATGGAAATGTAAGTTGTTATCCTTTATCGCTTTATTATGCTTTATAACATTCAGCTTCCCTTTTGAGTGATACTATATTTTTTATTACGAATATTTCTCCTGCAACCTTTAGGGCGTGAGTGTTGCATAACCCAAGATGTAATAGAAACGAAGAGTTCCATTCACATTCTATAGCAGTAGCTTTCTATCTCAGATTTCCTCTGCGTTTGCATCAGTTTTATTATTACCGTAAAAGAGGAATTTGGAGAGATTCAGGGAGGGAACTCATCTTGAATCTGTGCAAGTAAGTCAAAGTGGTTCTGGAATTAGATGTACTTAAGGTTCATCGAAGCCAAACGAGTCTAAGGTAACTTATGAAAACCACCCGATTTCCATTTACATGGGGGAGCAATTGTCTGCATACATGGAGATAATAGCGATTCTACCATCAGTGCATTCCTCGAGTGCTCTTCATTATGCAGCACAAGAGTTTTTTTTAAAAGTTGTTTCACCCGCTTCACTCTCATGTCAATCTAATTTCAATAAAATCCTAATTTTAAACAATAAAATTTTATCGAAGTAAAATTTACAGACTCACTTTTTATTATTTTCATTATACAGTCATCGCGCGTAACTGCATCTATTTTTCCATCAGCAGTAAATGAACTCTCAAGATACACGAAATCATCAACCTGTTCGATCCTCTCTTCATTTAAGGCAATGTTGAATTCTGTTTTCTCACCCCTTCTTTCAAACACAATAATTTGTATCAATTCGCGTTGATCTTAAGACCCGTACTCTCCATGCTGGTATCCAGTCTGCCCATCATTCTCTGCAAATCATCGACTGATTCTGCTGTAATAATCTTATCACCATCTGCAAAACGCCAGTCCATGCACTTTCACTAACCTAAGATCAACACCCTCTTCGTTTCTTAAGAGAGCCATTCTTAGACATTTGTCCATGTATATTATATTGAACATCAAAGAAAACAGAACACAGCCTTGCCCAACGCCCTGCCTAATATCAAACCAATCGCTCAGTTGTCAATTTACTATTACACTCGCTTAACTACCATTATGTATTGCTTTTAGAGGCCAACCATTTACTCTATACTCTTCCAGGACTTCCCAAAGTTTAGTTCTGTATACCTTATCGGAAGCATTTTCCAGATTAGCAAATGCACAGAAAACTTTCTTTCTACTCTCAAACTTCTTTGCATGATCTGTCTCAAGCTAAATATTAGATCCACGCATGATCTTCCTGGCATAAATCCACATTGGACTTCCCAGATATTTTCTTTAGTTATTTCCATGACCTTGCTACTAAGTATGTATTTTGGTGAATATTTTGTCGACGGTACTTAGTAGGCTAATCGTTCTAAGATTAGTACAGTCAACTTTATCACCCTTTCCCATGTAAAGTGGAATGATAACCGCCTTTCTCCAATCATTTGGGACTTCACCGTTCTCAGCACAGATATTCATAAATTCGCTCAGCTACATGAACGAATATCCGCTACCGCTCTTAAGCACAGCAGCGGTGATACCATTCACAACAGCAGCCTTACCATTCTTTAGTTTCTCAGTTAATGATATAATGTCGCGGATACCGAATCTTCTTTCACCAATTTTTCCATCGAGTTACGAGTATTTGAATTTTGTCGTCTTCTTTAGAAAAAAACTCTGATTTCGTCTCTAAACTTCTGTAGTTTTTAATCCAAACTAGATATTCCACTTTTCTTCCTGGATTCTGATTAGTTTTACTGTCCTCTTTCGAAGTCCGTTGGAAAATTCGAAGAAAAGTTTTAAATTAGCAAAATGGCGTCGATTTATTTGAAAATATAAAAAGTCGATTTTAACAGAAAACCCACACTTATATTTTTTGCCAATCATTTTCTGAATATGGCCTTCTATGAGAAAGAAATTTTGAGAGTTGCATGTGGGCTGACGAATTTTTTGATCAGGAGATTCTTTTTTATAAAATTAAATTTTCTCATTTTCCTCAGAAACAACAAAAGGTATAAAACAATATGACCAAACGAGTTTGAACGTCTGAAAATGTTCTGTAAAAACACCTATTGCTTTTTATTAATTTCCAACTATTTCAAATTTTCTGAAGGATTTCAAAAGAGAACGGTAAATCTTACCAGAATTCGAAAAAAAATTAGAATATGGAAATTAAATCAAAATTATAGAATTTCAAAGAAATACGTGTCGCCTAATGTCCTTTGAGAAACAACATATTTTGTCGCTGAGAGATTCTACGGCTTGAAGTGTAGAACTTGCCTGATTTAAAATGGATTCGATTTAAAGTTTTCACTTTATTGAAAATTTTCTTTTTCCAGTGTGAAGTATGTGTCCTAGAAAGCAATTTAAATTTTTTTGAAATTGTCTGGTCCAATAGGTGTTAAGACATCTATCTGCAAGTATGCCAATTTTAGTGCATATTTAATTTTTTATAATGCTATAAATAGAAAAAAATTAATTGTACGAAACGTGTGTGAAGAGGAAAAGTCTCGCCTTGGCTCAAACGTTCAGAAAATCATTTTACAGTATTATTTTAAAACGTAATGTATTCAGTTTAAAAAATCGTTTAAATAAAAACCAAGCAAAATTTGAGAAAATTACCTTCAAATTCATTATCTTACGTCTGTAAGTAATTGTGATTTTTCTGGGATAAGCGCTATTTTACAACATAGAGTTCATTTATTGTTCATTATGTACTTGTTATTAATCAATAAAATATAATATCAAAGACTGTGTAAGAGATTCTAACAAGAAACTGTATGGAGGTCAAGCTATAGAGCATGACAACTGTGACACAGAAGAGGATGCGTTAGAAAATCCTGTTGTAGCTAGCGAAAGAAGAATCGATACCCGCGACATTACATCCGCAATTAAGAACTAAAGAATGGTAAGGCCGCTAGTGTAGATGGTATCACCAGTGAAATGTTTAAGAGCGAAGACGGATTTCTGTTTGTATGGCTAAGCGAATTTATGAATATATGAGCTCAGAACGGTGATGTTCCCAATGATTGACGAAAGGCAATTATCGTTTCACTCTACAAAGGGAAGGGTGGTGAAGATGACTATACTAATTATAGAGCAATTAGCATAATAAGTACTGTGGGCAAAATATTTACCAGAATACTTATTGGTTAGGTAATGGGAATAACTAAAGAAAGGATCTGGGAAGTCGAATGTGAATTTATGCCAAGGAGATCATGTACGTGTCAGATATTGAGCTTGCGACAGATCACAGAAAAAAGTTTGAGTGTAAACGAAAAAGTTCTTGGTGCATTCGTTGATCTGGAAGAAACTTTCGATGAGATGAATAGAAATAAACTATGGAAAGTCCTGAAAGAGTACGGAGTGAATGGTTGGCTTTCAAAAGCAATAAAAGCAATATATAATGGTAGTAAAGCGAGTGTAAGAGTAAATGGACAACTGAGCGATTAGGTTGATATTAAACCGGGCATTAGGTAAGGCTGCGTTATGTCCTACTGGATGTTCAATATATTCATAAAAAATGTCTGAAGATGGCTCTCTTTGACGAAGAAGGTGTTAAGAACAGTAAAAGTGTATGGACTGGCGTTTGCAGATAATAAGATTGTTACAGCGGAATCAGCAGACAATTTGCAGATAATGATGAGCAGACAGCATATCAGTATGAAGAGTATGGGTCTTAAGATTAACTTGGGTAAAGAAAAATTTATTGCCTTTGGAAGAAGGGGTGAGAAAACCGTATGTAATATTGCCTTCAACGAAGAGAAGATAGAAAAACTTGATGATTTCGTGTATCTTCGAAGTTTATCAACTGCTGACGAAAAGATAGATGCAGAAATATCCAGACGTAGAAACGAGGATGAAGATATTATCAGCAGTGTACGAGCCATTACTCGAAGTAAAATTTCAACGAATAAAGCCAAAATTGCAGTACATAATTCTGTGCTTGCACCCACTGTACTGTATGGTAGCGAGCCTGGGATGTATCAAGAAAAGGATAGGAGTAAAGTGAACGCGATTAGCATGCAATTATTGAGAAATACGTGCGGTAAAACGCTAATGGATAAAGGCAGTAAATGAGTGGGTTCTCAAAGAATATGGTGTAGAAGAAACATTGATTTACAAGAGTGAATGAAATTTGCTGAGATGGTTTGGTCATGTGAAGAGAATGGTTGATGAACGTTTAACAAAGCAAGCGTATTTAGGTAAGGTGAAAGGTAGCGTTCCCAGAGGTAGACCGGAGAAAGAATGTTTGAAGTGAATGAGACTCTAAAACGGACAGATATAAAGAGTCGTAGAAACTCAAGAACTTGCATAAAAAGATTTGTGGATATAAAGGAAGTAAAAAATTTATGCAAGGATAGGAATGTATGGAGGACAATTGGTTATTAGAAAAAGAGTAACACCTGAAACGAAAGATTTTGCATACTCATGGGCTCTCTTGAAGAGGTTTGCTTCATGGGTGTGGTTGGGGTGAAGAGTATGGATCTTCCTATAGGTTCATCAGTCAGTTTGAGTGTTTATGTGTGAATCGTGATGTATGATGGATCTGTGAAGTTCTTTACGTGGGGTGATTGCTACAGAGATTGATCAGCGATTCGTGCTGGAGCAGTATTGTGGAAAGAGTGTGTCGTTCAAATGAGCAACGAACTACTTCTAGATTGATCTTAGACCTATCCCTTCACTTACTCATCTCTTACTTACCCTTAACATGTAAATTTCTTGATTCCCGGTCTAGAACCGAACAAGTTACGCTCGCCCCGGGAGGGATTTGTCTCAATGAGATAGTGATAATTATATCAACTCATGCTATGTTTATAAAAAATACTTCTAGGGATGCAGCATATTTGTGCTAAATATACGTAATCTTGTGCTATTAGTAAAAACTATAAGATAAAAATACCGACTGTAAATGAAAGAGACATAGCTTAATAAGAAAAATCGTTATTTGTGGAAAACAGTGTTTCTTGGATATACAACGTATCGTAAAAGTGGTCTTCAATTGTCTCTCAAATCTCAAAATTATTAAATGACTTTTCGAAAAGTGATTATGCTGAGAAAAGAAAGTTTGTGGAGAATCACACATTTATGAAAAAGGTGTGATTAAATGAATATTATATTGCTGTATATCATCGCAAGATAGGAAATAAATCTTTGATCGATTCTACTTTATACCTGTCTACATGGTAGTAAGAATTTATGACACCATGACTGTTTTATTGCGTCACGTGAATCGGAATAGAGTAGATACAGAAGGAATGGAAGTGGTTCTGACATTTTAGGTGGATGTGAATCGTAACTTACTGATAGCCTTTGACGTGTCGAGGGTTGGGAATCTTTCACAGGAGCACCTCTCACAGCAACCACTTTTTCTTCGTCATCTGTCACACCTGAACATGTGCTTTACTGTGCGAACGAATGTACGCATCTTGGCGAGCACTTCCTCTTGCATCAGGTTAAAACACATGGAGATTAACGCCATGCCTGAAAAAAAAACCAACAGTCAGAGAAAATCCTTCATTTTCAATCTTCTTTGCAATACCAGGCCTAGGACTCAATTGAGCAGTTCAAAATAGTACGAGTATCAATAGTAGCATAAATTTGGAACAGTAGTAGCAAAATAGTGTCATGCAATTTTTCAAACATTCAATCTAGGATTTAATTGTTTTTGAAGTCTGGTATATAATATACACGTCCCATGAAATCACGTGAAATCCTTTTGAATCTTTTAAAATTCCCTGACAACTTTAAAACCCGTTGCAATTCTTTAAAAACCCCTGAAATATGTTGAGGTGCTCTGAAATTCCTGGAGAATTTGTCAATATTTTTAAATCCCATGAAATCTTCGAAATTCCTTAAATCTCATGAAATCCCTTAAAATTCTTTACAATCCTTAGAAATCCTTATGAATCCCTAGAAGTTCCTCAAGATTTCATTTCATATGATTTAGTCCTTAAGTCTCTCTACAAATCCGTTGAAATCCCTCGAAATCATTTGATTATCATTGATATCCTGAATACCTTTTTGAATTCTTTGGAATTCGTCTAAAAACCAGTAAAACTTGTGAAATCTTGATAAATTTCTTGGAATCTCTCATCATACCCTAAAGTTTTAAAAATTCTTTGAAAACCATTGAAATCCACTGAGATCTATCCAAAACCATTGCATTCTGTTGGAATCCTCTGAAATCCTTGGAAAACTCCAATTTTTTTAAATCCCTTGAAATCTAGAGGAATTCATTCTAATCTTAAAATTTCTTTTAAAATTTCATAAAATATCCTAAATCCTCTAAGACGAAAGACCCCATAAGATCCCATGAAATCCATAGAAATCGCTAGAAGTCTCTTGAATCTTCATTTCATTTCA
>JAUMHM010000083.1:8084083-8094738 GCA_032362435.1 Melikaiella ostensackeni
AATATTTCTCAATGTCTTTGGGATCATTTTAAAGGTAAATACCTGTAAAATAGCACCTATTATTATTGTGATTGCAAGAAGTATTATCGTGAAAATTTTTCTTGAATGGTTTAACTAATATTTTAAAGTTGAAACATAAATATTGGAAAAATTTAAATTTTTATTTTTCATCGGAAAGAAATATTTTTGTAAGATATATGAAATATGTAATCATGAGGTTTCTATCCAATTTAAAACAAAATACATATTCATTTGAATTCTATTTCTCTAAAGATGAGATGTCTTAAAATTTTTTCAACTTCTTTGTATCAACTTTGTAAAATGTTAATTATATTAGATTTTATTTTAATTTGAAGAAAATCTTGAAATTCGCACTATTTCTGCAATAGCGTTTTAAATAATTTAGACAATCCCTTCATCATAGCTTCTTTCACAGAAAATTCTAATAGCTTTTAACCTATTTAAGAGAAAAAATATTAAATCTCATATAATTGAAATTAAAAGAACTTATAGGCAGTCATCGAAAAACTTTGATGGTATTATATACGATACGTGAAATAATCATATTTTCCTCTATCTCATTCTCTTAATTAAATGAGGTTGACTTTTTGACATTATTACATCACTTGATTAAAAAGCAGATATTCGTTATTCAACGAAAAACATTTCACTTCAGACAATTAATCATTTCTTCCAATTAAATTAAATGAATTAATGTTGAATAACTTTCAAATTTTCTCTACTACTTTTTACCTTCGGCGAAATTACCCACTCCGATCTTCTCTACCGACATTATCAAACTGTAAAAATGTCGCCCTGATTGTCCGCTCGAGTAGGAACGTGTATCTTCTAGTTAGTTCGTGAACTGGCTAGGTGCACTAGGGGCGCTACGGAAAATCACTCGAAATTGAATTGAAAATAAGCTCTCCAAAGGGTATAGGAGAATAAGCATGTATGAGCAGCCAGCGGTCAAATGAGTTCGACATTTTCACCCTAAGGTGGTTCTAATATGAGGTCCAATTCCCCGGAAGATTATACCTGAGAAATCATTTTTATGGGTGTTATGAGAGTAAGTAGAAAAATCGAAAAACATCTTTTTCTCGGAAACGGCAAGACCGATTTTGATGGGAAGAAAATATGTTATGGACTTCAATTAAGGGATATTTCGAAAAAATTATAGAACATTTTAGACAGAAAGAAAAGGTAAAAAATTTTTTTTTATTTTTTCGATTTTTTAAAATGGAAGTTCTTGAGGCACAATCACCGTTTTTTGCCTAAAAATACCTCGAATTATGTGGAAAAATATGGGAAAGTTCAAGATTAATCGCAGAGGCTGCCCATAGTCAAAAAAATTTAAAATCTCCATCGTCCTATTCCGAGATAATTCAATAGTACTTCAAAATATGCCAATGATACTTCAAAAGCAGGTGTACACTTGTACACCTGACTTTTATAGTGGTTATCCGTTCGTCCGTTCGTTAACAAGTACGTTGCCACCTCGCCTCTCACAATTCGGGGTGATTTTTTATTGTGAGTCCCCTTGCCTCTCATAATTCGGGGTGCTTTTTATTCTGATTCCCCTTGCCTCTCACGAACCTCGGTATCTTCTATTCGTCAATATTCTCAATCCCCGTCACTGTCACATTCAATAAAAGGGACAATGTTACGTTATTGAAACATTTGACTGAGGATTTCAGCAGGTCTGACAATTTAATCCAAATATCTTGCGTGAGAAAAATAGTAGTAGATGATTGCGGCGATGTGTGAGCAGCAACTAACAGTTCTTTTCCCATTAGCACAATCACATACATACTGTAGTACCCCAGAAATTCCAACACTTTCAGGTTTATATTGTATGAAGCATTTATATGTCTTCCGGGAAATGTGACGAGACGGAACCAGCAATTTCAACACATTAGTTGGATCTTTTACGTACGGCAGGATGATTTCTCCATCCTTATCCATCATTTCTGCAAGGTATGATACCGCCTGTGAAAGTTGATACGATCCGATAAACAGAGTCTTCGGATCTTTCTCTGTCATTTCTGGCAAATCCAATAAATCATCAGCTGAAATGCTTCGAAACACTTTTCTGTTTGCGCCACCAGTCACTCACTTCTGCTTCAACAGCTAAACAATTTTCAACGCCTTTTCTTATCTTCATTTATACCAAAGCTTTTTTCAGTGGGGAACTGTCTGAGGAGCTAGAAAAAACACGAGAATGGCATAGACACAAGTTCAGGAGACAAAATAAATGGAATATGAAAGAACATCAGATAAGAGTGTGGATGAATAGAAGGCACTATTATTTTTGGAACAATTTTTGTCTCATTTTTGAGCATTTCCGAAGTGTTTCAAGTCCAATGCCAGCGTAAGTTTGCAGGATCCTCATTATACATCTGTGGACGTGCATTCAACGTGGCACGCTGGAGATTTTTAATTTTTTCGACCTATTCTTTTTGTCTAAACTGTCTCATAATTTTTTCGAAACATCCTTCCATTGGGACCCATAACATATTTTTTCTCAATCGAAATCGGTCTAGTCGTTTCCGAAAAAGATGTTTTTTGATTTTTCTACTCGTCCTCCTAAGTCCCATAAAAATGATTTCTCAAGTAAAATCTTCCGGGAAATTGAACCACATATTAGTACCAGCTCAGAGTGAAAATTTCGAACAGATTTGACCGGGGGCAACTTATACATGCTTATCCTGCTATGCCCTTTATCAACTTATCTGCAACCTTCTTTAAGTTATCTGGCTAATTAAATCATTTTACAAATATTTGAAATCGTTACGAAACTACAAAACTTCCTCTGATAGATTACGAACCATAGCAAAACGCTAACTATAGCCCTAAAACTGAATGGAATAAACAGATCTTTGGAGAATATATATATTCATATCTACTTCCTTTTAACATCAGTTGTTTGATAATATAGAAAAATTAGAGTAAAATTCAGAGACAGAAAGAAGAGTAGAATAATCTTTTTTAGGAAACAAACGCTATCATCTGTAGGAAATCATATGTAACATTGTTAATAGGGGATATATGTAAATAAATAAAAAAATTGTATTCAGGAAAAATTTGCATTTCATTTCTGTCCCGTGAATCCAGAGAAATTTCCCAGAAAGACCGTATGAAATAATTTGAAGTTGAAAAGAAAGGGTTTACAAAAGTTAATTTTAATAACAGAAGCTTCCAATATATTTGATATAAGAATATAGCTGTTACAATCCATGTAAGCAGAACCTATCATTCTACTATCGTGAAAAGGGTAAACGAAAATTATAGGCAAATTATGAAGAGCATATAATAAGTTTTTTTCTAAAATATTTTCGTAAGGGTGTTTTTTTCATATGTTTTTCAAAAAGACAGATTGAAGTGGTGCTGAAACATTTAAGCCTTCCAAACCATAACACATTAGGTTTTGAATAAAATGACCTGTTATTTCTTATGTTCAATCCGACTTCGGCTCACAAACAAGTTTGTATTTTACTTTTACATATTTTTTATTTTTATTGTAAATAATTAAGCTTCGGAATACGGTAAGTTCCAGGCATAACAGCAAGCATCTGTCGTTCTATTATACGACCTGTCGGAAGTTGGATCTTTTCTTCGTCTCTGATTCGCCACATGTTACCGGTTTGGATGTTTATCGTCACCCGTCTTCGCCGTGAATCACATATTGAGTGCGTAACATTCGCACTGTCTAAAGATCCAAGGATGTTTCCATTCGAGTTCACTAATACAGAAAGTACATCGGTTGGTAGTATGGAGCGAAAAGTTTCGTATACTAATAGTTCTTTAAGAATAACGTTATCAGGAAAAGATACATCAGTCAATTTTAGATACTTGACATAAGAATCATGAGAATGGTAACGCTTGGAAGACTGTCTCATGAAAGAAGTCTGCGCCCTGAGATCAGACTGAGAGTTCGCAGGTGTAATAGAAGAAGAAGGCCTGGCAGGAGAATGACGGATGGCAGAAGGATGAGGTCCGCCATAAAAGGATTCGTAATTTGTATGGACGCCGTGAGGTGAAGAAACGAACTGCGAATTGAATTCTGTAAGACGAAATAAAAATGGATGATTTTTGATAGCTGAAATTTGTATATCAATTAGAAGGACTAAATAGAGGCATGTGATATATTCTATAGCAAGAGCCTATTTCATATACTGTGACGTTGAAAAATTTTTGTAACTGACAATTTCTCAAACGTATAGGATAGAAACAAAACCAAGTAACAGAAATTACAAATATAAATAATTCAATAAATTATTATATAAAATACTAAGATTGTAATGAATAAATATTGATTTTACAAATATCTAAATAACTGACAATATCTGAATACACAGTAAATGCAGCAATTGTCAAGGAGTCAAGCCCAAGACAAAGTTTTACATTATCTTCCTTGTGAATGCTCAATATTACAGCAGTTCTGCGACTTGTTTGTTTGAACAGAAAATTTATCCAGCATCAGTGACATGGTGCAAGCGTTGTTGCAAAACGAAAAAACAGGTCCCGGCAAGAAACATCCAATTATACTTTCAAGAATTGCAATATAATTATTGGAGGTCTCGTTGAAAAGATTCATTCTCACAAAAAAGAAAAAGTGAAAAGGTAAACGGATATAGGGACATACACGAAATGGGACTGGAGTAAACAACGAAGAATTGGAGAAAAGTGACAGGGGAAGACAGTTAATAGGAAGATGTGGAATAATTGAGCAATTCAAATGCAATAAATGATATAAGAGAATAAAAATGGTAGGAGTACCAAAGTATTTAGAAAAGAGATGGGCAATGAAAAGATAGACAAGAATAGCAAGATTGAGTTTGGGACCCGAGGTAGGAAAAAGATGTATTGGGAAAATAAGGAGAACAGACAGTGCACAATCTGTGAATGGAAATTGATAAAATGAAAGCATCCATGGGAATGATATAGGAGAGGAATTGAAAATGAAGGAAGCTGGTAAGAGAATGTGGTAAAGATTTTAGGGGAGGGAGGATTGGGTGAGACGTGGATGAAAAAATTGGATGAGGCTAGAGAAACGAATAAGAAAGAATGTAATACTGAATGTGAAGGATGGAAAGGAGGAGGTAGAAGAAAAGTGAGAAGAAAAGGAAATAAAACAATTTTTTTTTATATGGGCTCAAACAAATGTTTCTGTGATTCGATAAAATCTTTTTCCTATAATTCGCGAGAGAGTGCTAGTTTTTACACCTGTTTTCTGTGTAAAAAGTGACCGATTTGCTGTCGATAAAGTGACGCATGCGCAGTGTCGACCTTTCCGGGCAACGGTGGAGAGTGGACGGACGCAGTAAAAAAAGTAGGCGAACGCAGCAAAAAAAGTGACGCACAGTGAAAAGAGTAAATGAAGTGCAAACTACTGAACGGCCATATTATCGCCATGGTTTTGACAATTGCCATTGTTATTGTTGCATCGATAGAAAGCCTGATCTGCGCTCCCAGCATTTTTTCTAAGGAACTATCGTATATTTATTTTGCGCATTTCATTTTTTGTTTGAATCAAACAAATATTTGTATAAACTTAAATATATCGTATTCAGGCAAAACCTTTATTTAAATGAAACAAATCGTTTCAACCAAATATTTTGTTTAAATCAATACGGAAGATATTTCTCATTTATCAAAATTAAATGAATGTTTTGTTCATTCAAATAAAAAATTTATTTCTGGCGATCATATGATATCAAGGAAATTTTGTTGTTAAATTCAGAAAAACATTTGCCTCAGTACAAACATTTGTGAAGAATGATAATGTAATAGTATAAGTAGATTATAATGCCAATTCGCTCTCATTCTCTTGCTGAAAGTACGAAAATGAATAATATTCAGGCCATGATGAAATACTTGAATGATGGCGTTGTGACGGAATGAGGTACTGGTCTATGCCTTACGCAAAAAGGGTCTACCCAAGATTCCGTCCGCAGAAATGGGAAAAGTAACTCGAACCACGTGAATGACTACCGAACATCACGATTGGAGATTCTTCGAATCCATCACTCCTTCGTCCGATTGCTACTTGTCCCAAAATCTGGTTACGTTTTCAATCCAACAATAATATTGAACCACCCCTAGAATCCACCTCTAGTTATTTTAACGAAATCATTCAAAAGTGTCTGCATATAAAACAGCCACACAATTTTCAAACTGAAAATGATCACCCAGGACATCCCGGCGGGCATACAGGTGGTAGGACACCCAGTATAACTACACACTATCACAAGGCGAGACAATTTCACGGCAAGCCCTTTGCCATTTACTGATGCGTGATCCTTTGTTTATTTTATTCGAAAAATCGTTTTTTTTTTAAAGAAATCTAATCACGCAATCTTAGGTAATCACGCAGATTCAAATAATCTTGCATATGTTTGAGTTAATCACGCAATCAAATATTTTCAGCAAGATTATTCTTAAAATTATAACTCTAATATGAGTTTTATTTACCAGACAAGACGTAAGAAAATAAATATACGAAGAGCGTCTTTCTTACAGAAAACTCTTTCATTTCATTAATTCATGACCATTCTTGGAAATAATTGGTGATTCACTCACACATGTCAACTTCTCATTAAAATCTGTTTCCGCATCACTCATTCTGATAACTATCACCGAGATGCAAACGGATTGCTCTTTTACGTTTGTTCTGACGCTACGAACTCCCTCACGTACACTCCCATCTTGAAACTGAGAACGCATTCGCACCAAGTACGCATGCGTCCGTCGTTTCTAAAATGCTTTCAACAGAATATTTCAGATGATTCAACAAAACCTTTTTTCTTGATTGTAGAAAAATGCTCTCTCAAAGTATTTGGTAGATTTAACGAAAAAATTGTGTTCAATCTATCAAGTGTTTTTTAAAATGAACAAACCGGATCAACGAAAAACTTGTATTATTTGAAGCAAACGAATTTGGTCAACTGAACAAGAGTTTAATTTATTTAACCACAATGTTTCCTGAAATCAACCAAATGCGGTCAACAAATGCACTTTGTTGAATGAAGAACATTTTTTTCTGTGTCAAGATACTTAATCCTTAACTTAATTTATAGAAATAAAAAAGACATTAATATTAAACGTGCATGATCATTGGGGAGATCATTATGTTGAAAAGTATAGGGCTACCTTGCTGATTCGTTTCTTCGTTATCCATCCCCAGACGTGAAAGTAAGTCCCTTGTCTCTTTGGGCGACGAACCTGATGATATTTCTGTGAAAAGACAAACAATTGATGAATTTTCAATGTTAAAAGTGTATTTATAGTAGTGAAAGCGTAAATCGATCATTCTTTTTTTATTTCGTCTAGGTCAGCATCAGTCTATTGCAATTATCTCTTCAAAGCGTTGATACTGAAGTATAATATTCGTGCACGACATCCATTATAAAATTGAGAAAAACTCTATTTCTACAATGTAAAATTTAAATTAATCGTGTCAACTATGGTGAGACTTTTATAAGGTCTATCGAAATTGCGTCAACTCCGCTATCAATTTTAAATTTAAACAGTGCGAGCCAGGACAATATAATATTATTCAGTAGGATCGATCGAAAATAAAAATTTCTGAAATTCGAAATCGATACAACGCGACAATGTAGCTTATTGGGATCCTGAAAAAGTATAATTATTATTTCAAAGCATTTAAAAATTTGCATCCTCAATGCAGTTGTTACAAAAAGTATCGTGTGCATTTTGGGCTAAAAGTGGCAATTTGAGACTCATGTGATTGCTGCCCTCGCTTTGTTCGGGCGGCAAACTTCACGCTCGTTTCAAATCAGTTGCTTTTGTCCCATATCGTTCAATATACTATTTTGATATTCCTAGAGGTAAAAAAAGTCGTCCTAATTTTTTGCTGATTTAAGTCAATCATTTTCTACAAGATAATTCCTATATAGTTTATCCCAGTTTTCGGGAGAAATTCTCAACAACTCTGTAAATAGAAGAGGAATTTTTTTGGGTGCTTGGAAACTTTCCAGTGATAAGAATGCACTAAGAAAAAGATCTCCAAAACTGAGGAAACGAGATTAAAATTGCAGCAAATATTCAAAATTTGGTATTTGGTATTTAAAAGAATTTTTTTTCAAGTATTTCTATGCCAAAAAAGCCCACATATATACAGAATAATTTTTAAACCACAAGTTATAAAGATAATTTCATTCAATGCCAAAATCACAATTTAAAATATTCGCCTTATATTTTGTCTAGTCTATTTCTGCGTTGAAGAGCCCACACTTGCTCAGGAGCTGAAAAAAATTCAAAAACGCTGAAAACAAGAAATTTTTCAAACATTTTCTTCAAGCGCGGGCAACCAAGTTGCATATCTATCAATTCCAAATTAATTATAATTTTTTAGAATACCCTACTTTTTCGTGCTGAATCGATTTCGAATTCCAGAATTCTTCATTTTCTATTTTTTCAGAATTTTTTTTTGATTAACATATTTTCTAAAATATGGTTATTCTTGAAATGAACATTTATATTAAATTTTCATATAGATCTCTCTAATCGTTCCGAAAGACCTTGGATATAAGGTAAGGTAACTTTTAGATCAGTTTTTTTATAATTATCTGACCATTCCTTTTTTTTCTATAATGGAAGTGTTTTAAATTTCATGAATACGTTCTTTGATAATATTCTCTATCAACAGCAGTGGATAATTGTTTAGTTGTCAGGTGGCTTTTATTTTATCATAATTTTCTTTTCTGTACTTCACATCACTTATTTTAATACATCGATGAACTAAACCTTTGATCAATCTGATTTTTTGACTAAATAAATGATGGAATTCATAATTTAAATAAAACTCGGACCAAGAAGATTTTTCGTACCAATTAGTAATAACGTTGTCATTCGGCAGTTTCTTTATCTCTACGTCAAGAAAATTAATAATATTACTTTTTTCCATTTCAAGTGTAAATTGGATAGATTCATCAATACTGTTAAAAACGTTTAAAAGCTCTGAAACTTCATTAGTTGGTACAATTGTAAGTATGTCATCCACATATCATTTATAGAGAATCGGTTTAAAAGATAATTTTGACAAGGCTCTTTCTTCTACATCTTTCATAACCAAGTTCGAAACTATGGGGGATATAGGAGATCCCATTAGACAATCTGATAATTGTTTATAGAAATAGTTATTAAACGAAAAAACGTTATTATTAGAAACAGTTCTAAATGCAATTATAATTCCATTTTTTGATATTTCAGTTAAACTTTCGTTTAAATTCAATTTTTCTTCAATACAATGCAAAGCTAAGTCAAGAGGAATATTGTCAAACATGGAGACGACAACGAGAGATATTAGAGAATGAGTAGAAGGTATTATGAGGTTTTTCATTTTTTGTTTTAAATCCCAACTGTAATGTAAATTGTGAATTCTAAATTTATTAGTATGATTCAGAATATGAGCTGGTATTAGGGCTTCATTTCTACATTTAATTAAAAACGTACGTTGTTCTTTTAAAAGGACTAAACTAAAAATTTAGATCAAATAAAAGCCACCTTACAAATAAACAATTATCCATTGTTGTTGATAGAGAATGTTATCAAAGAACGTATCCATGAAATTTATAACACTTCCATTATAGAAAAAAAGAAATGGTCAGATAATTATAAAAAAACTAATCTAAAAGTTACCTTACCTTATGTCCAAGTTCTCTCTGAACGATTAAAGAGATCTCTAAAAAAATTAAATATAAATGTTTATTTTAAGAATAGCTATATTTCAGAAAATATAATAATTAAAAAAAAAAGATTCTGAAAAAATAGAAAATTTATCTAATGTTGTTTATCTTATTAAATGCACAGCCTGTAATCAAGTCTACATCGGTAAAACTAGCAGGAGATTAAAGAATCGAATTCACGAACATAAAAGAGATTGCAAAATTGGCAATTTTAATACCGGTTTGGCACAACACTCATGAAAATTTGATCATTTTTTTGATTTTAATAATCTAAAAATTTTTGCTAGAGAAAATAATGCTTTTGGAAGAAGAATCATGGAATTAATTCACATTGATAAAAACATTCAAACTTCAATAAATTAAAAATGTGAAATAATGAATATTAACCAAATTTATCAATGTATTTTGCATTAACATCCCTCATTATATAAATATTTTTTCATCAATCAATTTTACAATATTTATTTCACCTAAATTTGGCATTCTTATTTCATCAGAAGTTTACTAAAATGTCGCCTTACTATGCACCTTCTGACCGTCTCAATTGCTCATCTTATCATTATGCCAGTCTTTTTTGTATCGTCCGTCTATAAACATCGCACCACTTATAATGTTAGATTTATTCATTATCCGCATCTTCTATCAAAATATTTGGAAAAAATGACCAAATTACTGACTACATACGTATTATGACTTGAACTTTTATTAATTTGAAAAAAAATTGAAAAACATGTTGAGCTGACTCAGGTATGTTTGTTTAAAAAATTTTTTTTTTGTAAAATCCTGTCCTTCATTGACGTCTTAAAAAAATTTTAAATCTTTATAATTATTTATAATTTTAATTAATTTTAGATTTATTGACTCTTGTAAAAGACCCGCATTGTGGTCGAAACGTTGAGTGAGAGAACGAGAATATTTAATAAATGTGTTTTAAACATATTTACT
>JAUMHM010000083.1:8103475-8113945 GCA_032362435.1 Melikaiella ostensackeni
ATTGTGGTATAATAAGAAACCAACAATTAAACATCTAAAAGTTTTTGGTTCGACAGCATACGTTCATAACAAAACAAGGGATGGGAAATTTGACTCAAAATCAACCAAAGAAATTCTTGTAGGTTATGAACCGAATGGTTATAAAGTATGAGCCGTAAAAACCGAGCAATTTATTAAAGCTCGAGACGTCATAGTAGACGAAATAAGCTATAAAATTACGCTCCTTTCTGCTAGCGCGCTAAAGATAAACATTCCTACCTCTTATCATGAGATTGAATTAGAGATGATAGGGGTAAGTGGGAGCAAGCAATAAAAGAAGAACTAAAATCACTTCAAACTAACAAAACCTGGATACTCGTACCTAAGCCGCAAAATAAAAGCATCATTGACTGTAAATGGGTATTCACCTTAAAAAATTATAAATACGGTAATCCAGTGCAATATAAGGCCCAACTTGTGGCAAAAGGCTTTCGTCAACAATATTTAACCGATCACACGGAAATCTTTGCACCTGTAGCAAGAATATCCACTATTCGGATAATCTTAGCACTTGCAAACCAATTTAATTTGTTGGTACACCACATGGATGTTAAGACAGCTTGTATTCAAATGGTCACATTAATAAACACATTTACTTGATACTATATGTTGATGATTCAGTCATAGTTACAGGTAACAAGATCACAATGGAAAATTTAAAAGTATATCTCAAGGAAGAGTTTGATATGACTGATCTAAAAGAAATACAGCTTTTCTTGGGCATTAAAATTGAACGCACAGAAAATACAATTTCACTCGATCAAACTTCGTATCTAAAGTCGGTGTTATTGAAATTTAATATGAGCAACAGTAAAAGCGTATCTACTCCTTTACCAACTAAAATAATAATACTAACAAAAAACAATGCTGAATTATGAAAATGTTTAAAAAGAATCTTACGATATACAGGTATTAATGGCTCACAAAAATTAAAACTAACTTATGTAAGAAATAACTATCACAAAATAGTAATTGGGTTTGTTGATGCTGATTGGGGAAGTGATGAAATATCACGAAAGAGTACTACTGGCTACGTCTTTCAACTGTTCGAAAACTGCACAATTACGTGGAATACAAAAAGACAAAATTCTGTTGCAACGTCATCAACAGAAGCGGAATATATGTCATTGTATGAAGCCAAGAAAGAAGCCGTTTGGCTAAAAGCAGTTCTAAACAATATAAAGTGCCAAGTGTCTCATCCCATTCCAATCTATGAAGATAACCAAAGTTGTATTAGCATTGCAACTAATCCAACAAATCATAAAAGAACAAAACACATGGATATCAAATATCACTTTACTCGTGATCAAATTGACAAACAGGTGTTAATATTATATTATCTTCCAACAGATCAGCAGTTGGCGGATGCATTCACTAAACCTGTAACACCAGTGAAGTTTCTGCAAATTCGTGCAAAGCGAGGACTAAAAGAATAAAAAAAAAAGGAAAATAAAAGCATATAAAAATATTTAACCGACGTTAAAATATTGAATTTGCATATTTTTATCCATGCATGTAATTAATTAATCAAGTATGTAAAAAGTATATTGGTCATCGGTATTATAAACTATTAGATTTACCATCTCATTTTTGAGTGGGAGTACTGGAGTTTCATTTAATAAACTCGACAAAAATGATTCTAATTTTGATCAAGGGATATCCCGTATCTTTCTATATGTTTATAGTTTATTTCACAAAGACTAAACACTGACGCCATATAGGTTATCACTAAAGAATCTACGATTCCGTTTGTCATTCAGTCATTCAGTATTAGTCCAGCCTAAGCTGCTTTACTGTTCGGATGGTCCAAAAAAAAGTTCTTAAAACACATTTCTTGTCTTATTTAATGATTCATTTTTTCCTGGATAACTCTGCTAATAACAAGAACCTACTTCTTTATCGCCTAGATCGTTTAAGCAGGTATAGGTATTGTTTTCGGTATTTTGGTTTTCCGTATATTCATACAAGTTGCCGCCATTTTTGAAATGTTGAACTTTCTCCAATTTTCCCCTGAAATTCAAGAGAAAAAGCAAACCTTACTCAAATATGGAAAGAAAACCTACATATCTCAATTAAGTTCAAAGTTATATAGGTTTAAAAAAAAATGTTATGTTTTTTTTTTTTTTGATTTCACAAACTTCAAAATAAAAATATAGGGGAGGCCTTCCTATTGTAGATAGTGTAACGTACAGTAGATAATCATTAATTGAAAGCTAAAATATAAGTAAAATGATAAATCTATACTTTTATTTAAAAATTAATTTAGGCTGTGTCTAGTCGTCCCGAAAAATTGGGGGAGTTGGAAAAGGGGATGGACTAGTCGTCTCGAAAATTCGGGACGACTAGCCAAGCTTATGAAAGATATTTGAATACTCATCCCGAATTTCGGGACGACGAGACACTTCGTTAAATTAAATTAATGTACATAAATTAGTATTCTTAATTAATCATTATCTAAAGCAAGTTGCATTATTTACTGTAGGGAGTTCTCTCCTACTCATAATAGGATGCCCAAAACAAATTTGAATTTTGCAAAGGCTACCCCCCCTTTTCTTCCTTTTAGTGAAAAGATTTTGCCATAAATTTTATTTTATTTTAAAAAAATCGTTTAGAGGTTCCACTAGAGCGTTTTAGGTCTGAAAATTAATTTTTTTCTGGGAAAAATATGCACAGGATTTCTTCTACAATATAAAGAAAACATTCTTCATAAGGAATAAATTAAAAATATTTATACCAGATGACAGAAAAAAATCTTGAATTTCGAAATACGCAAAAAATACACATTTTTTATAGTTTAAATACCGAAAAGATGAATAGGGAAAAATATAAAAAAACCATTGATTCCAGTGAAATGGGAGTGAATTTATAAGAATTCAAGTGGATTTAGGAGACTTCCATGAAATTAATAAAAAATTGAGTAAATTGAACAAAATTTAAAAAATCAACAAATTTCCATTGAATTGAGTGAAATGGGAGTGAAAAGAATTCAGGGCGATTTCATCAGAATTAAAGGGAAATGAGAAAAAATAAGTGAAATTCATGAAAATTCAAGGTGAATTTTTAAAAAATCAAGTGAATTGAAAACGATTCAAAATATGAAAAAAATGTATTAAATTCATTAAGTTTAGAGTGAATTTAGAAAAATTAAAAGAATTCAAAAGAATTTGATGAAATGACTAAGAATTTAGGGTAAGTTTGAGAGACTTTAGGATGAGTTAAAAAAAAAACTTAAAAAAATCCAAAAAATCTGCCCGCTGCGCGGGCTCGCTTCACTCGTAAGTTCGAGCGCGCCTAGGCCGCGCGTCGATAGGATCTCGCGCTTCGCGCTCGGTTTTTTTATTTCCTCCAAATTTGTGCATAGACATTTTGAAATTAATGGACAAACCATTGCCAACTGTAATTTGGTGATAGTGAATAATTTTTTGGTGAAGCTCCTTCGGCTTTAACGAATACATTCTCATCACATGTCTCGCGCTTCGCACTCGAATAAAGTATGGTATGTCCAAAACGCGAAATTTACTATATAATGTTAAACTCTATTATATTAAATGTCTGATACATTAATTTATGTGCCTAGGTCTGAGACTCCAGTTTTAGACGAAAAATTTTGCCGCTAACCACTTTATTGTATCCTGTCATTTCTCCATAAATTTAAATTTGTTATTTCTAATGGCCTTTTTCCCGATTAAAACAAAAACTGTTATTATATCAAAATATATAAACATATTTATATATACAAAATATATAAATATATTATATCAGAAAATGGTCAAAGCAAATTTGTATATCCAATTTAGACGAACAATTTTGGCATAAAGCATTTTATTGTATCTTGTGTCATTTTTTCAGAAATTAAAATTTTCAATTCTCAATTTTATTTTTCAAAATTGAAACCTTAGGTGAATAATTTTGTTATTTAACATTTTATTGTATCTTGTGTCGTTTTTCCAACAATTAAATTTTTTTATTTTTAATGTCATTTTTCACGATTAAAACAAAAAGTACGCATCCTATCCAAAAAAGGTAAAGTACAAATTAGTAGACCTTTTCTGGATAAACAATTTTCATCTGTTCATTTTTTTCGCATCTTGTACAGTTTGACCGCAAAATGGAATTTTAATTTTTTTTTTAGTATTTTTTGTGGTTGAAACCAGAACCAGAATATAATAACAAAATACATATAGGGTCATGACGTAATATATGACAAATCCATTGAATTGAGTGAAGTTAGAAGAATTCAAGTGAATTAAAAAAAATTCAAGTTAAATTTAAAAAATTCAAGATAATTCTAAAGAATTCAGAAGAAATCAAATAATGCAGAATAAATTAATAAGAATTCAGGGTGAATTCCAAATGAATTCCAATGAATTGCAACAAATTAAGGAAATCCAAAATATTCCATTATTTTCAGTAAAACTGGAGTGAATTCAGAATAATTCAAGGAAATTCAAGAGAACTCGATAAAATTCTTACGAATACAAGATGAATTAAAAAGAATGAGGTGATTTTAAAACAATTCAAGTGAATGCAACAAAATTGTTAAAATACGAAAAAATTCCATTGAATGCAGATAAATGAGAATGAATAGAACTCTGATAAAATTCACAAGAATTCAAAGTGAATTTAAGTCTTCAGGACAAATTCAAAAAATTGAAAATCCAAAAAAGACCCATTGAATTCATTGGATTTCAAGGGGGTTCAAAATAATTCAAAATAATTCAAAGATCACTAAAGTGATTTTTTCATTTAAAAAAGTGACTATAGCGACTTTATCTTAAAAAAGTAACCAAGCAGTGATTTGAGGAAAAAAAGTGACTAAAAGTGACTCAAGGTACTGTGTGTCAACCCTGAGAATTGCATCAAAATCGACATTATTGACATCCTTTTCAGGTAAATTATAGCTAAAAATACATTTTAAAGTACTATAGGAATTTTTAAGCTATAAAAAATGTCCATTTTTAATGTATTTCAAAAATCAAAAAAATTTCTGTCACCAGGTATAAATATTTTTAATTTATTCATCATGGAGAATATTTTCTTTATATTTTAGAAGAAACCCTGTTCATACTATTCTAGAATTAAAATGTTTAGGGGTTATTTTAGACCATTAATTGTAATGAAATTCCAAATTCTCGTATTCTAAGCCGGATAATATCTTCAAAACTCTTCAAAACGACACAAGATACAAAAAAATGTTTAAAAACAAAATTATTCACCTAAAAAGGGTCTAAAAATTTGTTGATCATTTTTTTATACGTTCTTCTTTTCTTTTAAGTTTAGTTCTGGTTTTAATTTTGAAGAATAAGACTGACAATTAACAATTTTAATTTAATCAATTTCAACTTTACTCTTCAATATTTATTCGTTGCAAGTACGTGGTAAAATTTAACAAGCTGAAAATATTTGACAAGAGAAATGTCATGGATAATAGTAAGGAGACCAAACGACAATAAACGCGCGAATCTAAAATGAACCTCGAATTTTCGGACATAGTTTAGGGGAAGACGCACGCTGAATTTTAAAGAGTCGCCTCGTTTTGAGGGGAATATGTGCCATAGAATTGCGAGAAATTTTTGATTGGTGGTTTGTTGGCGGTAAATTTAAATCATGAATAACCCACCAATGAAAGACTTCTCGCAGAAATTCCACTCAAAACGAGGCAAAACTTTACATGCTAAGTGCGAACGTGCACGAATGCCATCAGCTGTGGCTAAATATGAAAGCTGTTTTCTGATTGGCTATCAGCCGTGTGCGAAGAAGTGGCCGATTTAATTCGCACACTGTTCGAGCGTGCGCGAAAAACTTATCCCACTTTAGTGTTCGAATCGGGCTCTTTGCGTATGCTACATAGGCACGAAAAATCGAACTTTGCACGCAAATGTTTCAGAAAATTCTTTTTTGAATGGAAATAAAGTATAGAAGGCTAGGGGGTGACAACTCGATCAATTAAGTGTACACTGACTTCAGTGAAGGTGTACACCTGACTTCACGAGTTGTTAATTGCTCAATGAAGTGTATTTCTATAATTAAAATAAAAATTTGAGGGAGCAAGACCATGAAATTTTTAAAACTTTACGTAAGCTTGGTACTCCGAATCTCCTAGTTTTTAATATTTCAAAACTTTTAGCCCATCAGATATTTTAATAAAAAAAGAATTACCTCCCATTTTTTCTCTTCTTTCTTTTTCAAGTTTTCCACAACACATAACTTTAAACGTTTTGCGGAAGTTCAAAACAATTTGAATCGGGGTTCAATTATTTTGTTAATATTGATAAATTCAGCTACTTTTAACAAAAAAATGTTTTTTAAGCGGGCACAATGTTATTATTGGAACCTGTTTTACTGATCGAAGTTGAACTAACAAACCATAATTGTTCTTCAATAATTAATCGATAATTATTATCAATTGATTAATATTTTATCAAGAAAGAAAAAAATCGTTTAGAACGTGAGTACTTCAATTTTACTCAGTTTTTTCTTAGAAAGTAGCTTTTAGTAGTACCAGACCGAAAAAAGGAGTAACTAGTAGAGAAGTACAGGCCTGTATGTCAAATAGTTTATAGAATCTATTAATTAAGATTTTAAACCATTAAATGTACGATTAGTCACATTATCCACAAAGAAAAAAATTAACCAAACATTTCAAAATTAAAATTTGGAGCTGACAAATCAGGAAAGGCCACTTTAACTTAGTCGTGATCTCGTGCAACCAAATCTCAATGAAGCTCGGGACCAATACGAAATTTACAGGGTAATTAGTTTGAGAACTTACTTAAATATCTTGTAAATCTTGGATTTTTTCGTTATTCTCCCTAATAGATATTCATCCGCGAAAATGTGGAAAACCTTAAAAGTGTCGAGTTTTAAAGTGATACTTTTCATATTTCAGCTTCGATAATTGAAAAAGGGTTCAAGTTCCACAAAAAGCGATCAAAATTCAATCTTTTGAGTTTAGTTATACTTTAAAAAACTAAACACCTCTGATTGTAATTACGCTAAAGAAAGTGTTGAAAAATGGTAACTTTTTAGTTGTTCTTAAAATACGATTATCATCCATTATTTTGACAATGAAGTTACTTTTGCTCATGTAAAATAAAAATTCAAAGATTTATGAATACGTCTGACTTGACTGAATGAAATAGCTTCCTTGTAGACGAAGCTTTATAACGAAGCAAATATTCGGACTTCATTTTCTGACATTGGACGGATTAAAGTACCAAACGATGTCCATTATTGATTGAGTTAAGAGCCGAATCGAATAAGAATACTTTTATTACGGTTTAAAATTTTTCTCAAAAATCGTTTTAGATGTGAATTTTTTCGCAATTTTGATTATATTAAAGAAAAAAATTTGAACGTAGATTTCAATAAAATACATCCTTTTTCAACACAAAAGATTGAGGTTGATTGATTAAATATCGTAATAAGACAAAATTTGACATTTTTAATCATTGTCAATACAGTGCACTGTTGCAGTAATACCAGACACTATAATCCAATTTTTGTAAACTGGGGGTGGTGTTTAGCTGATATAATTAGACAACACATTTATAGCTTTATTTTTAAAAAATGTCATTTTCAAGAATTTTTTAATTTTTCGTTTACAAGTAATTTTTTCCAATACATATTAGGAATATAGCAACATAATAAGAATCAATTTTTTTTATTTCAATAAGATGAATCAGCTGACCTATTTCAAATTTCAATAGCTTATATGAGCAACTATACCAATGATATATAAAGTTATAAAAAATGTCTATATAAGGAAGCATAGTGCTCGTACAATGAGCAGCAGTAAACACCCATAGCGAATCCATTAGTACTACTTTGCAGTGATTTTGAAAATCAAATTCCAAAATAAAAATAAAATAATTCAATCAATTTATGTGATAAATAAGTCATCAAAATCTGACTTATTGTTATACTCAAGTATTAACATTTAAAAAAAAGGCCTCAACCGACTTAGACGAAATAAAATGTAATGACCCATTATTACAATTTCATAAATACTAATTATTTCCTAAATATATTTTTTAAATTATGCTCTCAATAAGAACCTTTCTTTTGTTAAAATTCTAGTGCTATAAAATTAGGAATTATAGAAACTACAGACCGAGGACATATTGCATGGTGGAAATATAGCATACTTAATGTCTTTCTATTCTCTTACCGGTTATTGTTGTTAAATTATAATTTGCACCCAGTGCTAACTTTATTATGCTCAAAAACATTCTAAAAGTAGAAAGTAATTTTGTATCGGAACCAATTTAAAACTTGAAGAATATAAAAGTTAAAGGTATTACGGACATACCCATATATTTCAGTGCTTGAGGTGGCAGACACTTTATTTCACCCAATCAGCGAAGTTCGAAAATATTTTTAAAACCAAACAGAAAAAATAGTTGCATTGGTGGGCAAAGTAAGAAAATAGTTGCAAGATAGTTGCATCGATAAAAAAAGTGTTAAAAAGTGGCTTAAGTCTGAGTTCTATGAAGATATTATAATTTTGTAACTTCCGAGATTTCTAGTAGAAATAAATAGTAAATTACCTATAAGCTTAGCATCTTTTTGGGTTACTTGAATAGAACCAGAGGACGAGATGAGATGTTTCGGAGTTCTTGACTCCTCGCTTACATCATCATCTTTGTCTAGAGTTATTATTTCGCTTTCAGGGGGTTCTTCCTTCCTTGTAGCATTTAATCTTACAGTCAGGTCTTTGATTTTTTGATCGTCTTGGGCTTGCTGCTTTCTCGATTGCAGTAATTGCTCCTGCATGCCTTTCAAAGTTTGTTGTAGCATTTTCATCTGCTTTTCCTTCCCCTCTATCTCGTTTTTTGTTTCTGATTTCAGAAGGTCCACCTGTAAAGTAATAGTAAATTAAGTGACGAGGGAGTAGAGACCAATTCCTCCCGCCTTTCACACGATATTTTATTTCACATATGTATGAAAATGTCACTTTTATGCCTGTAGAGTCAGAAGAGATTTGACGTTTGCAACCCGCGGTCGTCAACACATTCTTCGCACATGCGCATCAATCTGTATTACTAAGGATATGAGTCAATAATGAAACGTTGAATTGAAATATTTAAAGTTTCATGAAACAATGAAATGTTTCATTAGACCATAGTTTCAGAAAAGTTCGAAAATTTCGCAATGATGTTCATGATGCAAAACTAATCGTAGTTGGCAGCACCGAGCCAAGTACTAGACCCTCTGCCAATAAAATACGAATGTCAATAAAAGAAATTTTGGGAATAATTATAAAGTGCCATTCATACCATGTAAGCGTCACGAAATACATTTTTAAATTTAAAAAAATATTTATCATGTAGTATTCGTAAAATTGTCAGTTGCAAAGTGAGGTTAGGTTCACCATAGTTGAGCATACATTCCACTGTATGTATAATTTCCATTGCAAGTATTAATCACCTTCGTATATAAGCACTAAACATGTATTTAAGGTTTATTTAAACTTATATATTTAACTATAAGCAGCCTCATACCAAGCGCCATATTGAATTTCGTCTCTCATCGACAGTGGGAGTAGCAGTGGGCTCGGTGCTGCCACCTACGATTAGTTTTGCATCACGAACCCCATATGCTTGCGCACACATGTCAGGTTGAAGTTAGGTTATTTAATGGCGTTATGATGATAATGGATTAGATAGTTATATTAATTTACACTGATATTTATATAACATTATATTGAAATTAACATTGATATCGCATTAATATTAATGCATATTAATACAGGATTAAATGTTTCAATTTTATGTTTAATATCATTTTTTGAAATATTTTTAATTTCCCCGCGTTAATATTTGAAACTTTAGAAACTTTGAAACGTTTGCGAAGTTTCATGAAACTTTACAGCCCTATGTATTACCGGCAGTACATCACTAGTTAACTATTTATCCCGACTGATAGCGCTGATTCTCGTGGAACATCTGACTTCTTAGCGGAGAGAAAGTTCTTTCAACCCGGTCTTTACGGAGGATAGTAATAAAGTTTGCGATAAGCGCATGCGCGAATATTGCTTTGACGTTCGTGGGCTGTAAATGGCAACTTTTTTCTCGCTCTACAGGCACTGCAAAGTGGTATTTTCATGCATGTGTGAAATAAAACAATTTTGTATTCAACATTCAATCATCTTCACGTTTTTGACTTCAAATTTGGGTGATTGTCAAATTGACGGCAAACTTGAGGTCCCAGTAGTATAAAAATTGCATGGAAAGTTTTCCTGTTTTTTTTTTAATCATTAATACTTTTTAACATCCCCTACAAAATCGTCAATTCCTTTTTTTCCAATATGCATTCCGATTACCTTCATTTAATATGCAAACACCCAAAACTTCATTACCGTACTCTGTCCCAACCTCAATCCTTACCCTAATAGCACGGAACGATCTGGGAACGTTCCAGGAACTAGCC
>JAUMHM010000083.1:8266614-8276907 GCA_032362435.1 Melikaiella ostensackeni
CAGTAAAGAAAAATTTTTGTTTGAGCTAATATTCTTCGTTTGCTTTCTAGAATTCATATGATTTTTTTCATAAAAATTTATAGAAAAATGCGCACCTTGACCATAATACCTTAAAATGCCAGATAGGATCAGATGGAAACCGGATAAGTTTTGTATACAGACTTATTCGGGCTCTATACGGCTAATTTTTTTAATCCGGAAATTAAACCCTAGATAGCACAACAGTTTGCCTCAACGAAGAAAATTTTCGCCTTACGGCAAGCTTGCGAACCAAGCTTGAAGAAAACTTTCCTGGAAAACTTTAACTTAATCTGATGCGCAGTAGGTTTCTATGGTACCTGTGGCTGCGCAGTAGTTTTTTTCTGTTCACTTAGTATGCCGCGTTAATTGTATACAAAAGTGTATCATATTTTGTATTCTAAAAAAATGAAGGTTTCCCCGCACCTTCCGGCAAGTTTTCTTCAAGCTTACGATGCAAGTTTTCTTCAAACTTACGTTGCAAGTTGTACTCAAACTTACGATAAAAGCTTACGGTAAGGGGGACATTTTCCTACTTGCGGTAAACTTGCCTTCAGTTTGCAGCTCAAACTTCCGAACCTTACACCGCAAACTTTAGGCAAGTTTGCCGCATACCGTTGTGCTATCTGGGAAACCTTATAGGTTCTATAAAATCCTCCCAAATATTCCAAAATTCTTTGAAGCTGTATTAATTTACTTTAAATACCTAACAATCATTAAAATCTTTAGACATTCCTTGACATTTCGTGATCTTTTAAAATACCCTAAAATATTTCAAGTCCTTTGAAATCCCTTGAAATTTTTTACAGCTCTTGATAATTCCTTGGAATCTTTCAAAATACCCTAAAATCTTTCAAATCCTTTGGAATCCCTTCAAATTAGTGAAAACTATTAAAAATCTCTTAAAATATTTTAAAATACCTCAACATATTTCAAATCCCTTGAAATTTTTTCAATCCTCGAAGTCCTCGGAGATCCTATAAAATCGAGTAGGTCTGGTAAAATCCCTACAATAATCTAAAAGCTTTGAAACCCTATAAAATACTTTCAAATCCCTGAAATCAGTCAACATTTTCTCAAATCCCTTAGAATCTCTTGAAATCTTTGAAACTCCGTGAAATTTTCAGAAAACCCTTCAAATTTTTGAATCTATTGAAGATTCCTTGAAATCTTTTAAATCTCTAAAATTCTTTGGAATCTCTTAAAATAACTTAAAATATTTAAAATCTTTTGAAATCCCTTCAAATTATTGAAAAACATATAGTGAAAACTCCTTGGAATCTTTTAAAATATCCTAAAATATTTTTAATTCTTTAAAATCTTTAGAAATCCTTTGGAATAATCTTTCAGCACAGTCCACAATGGAAGTCGTAAACGTCGATGTTCGAACGTATGTGCGCATTTGATGTCATGCGCACGTTGATACCAACTGTCGCAGCGAGAAAACGAAAAAAGCGAAATGGCAAGACTGCTTGGACAGTTGGCAACAACGTACGTATGACGCCAAATACGAATATACGTTCGAACGTCGATGTTCACGACTCCCATTGTGGACTGACATAAAGCATATCCAGTGTTTGACACGTTACCAGTCAAAAGTCACGCGTTAACGTTACCGTTACTTCCTAAAAATATGTAATGCGTTACCGTTACCTTTTTAAAAGGAGTAATGCGTTGCCGTTACCGGAAAAAAGTAACGCGTTACCTTGACGTTTCTTTTTTTGATTAAATTTTTTATACATAATTTTTAATTATCACAAACTTTACACAGTTTGTTTCTTTACTAGAAAGTGTTTTAAAAACTACTCCATTTATTAAATTTAAATTTTGATTTCAATTTTTAAAGTTTAATGTTTAAATATCGGAATTGCTCAGATGTTTCCGTTCCATTCCATTCCGGTTAGCCATGTTTCGTCGTCTGCTGCTGTCCGGTTCAAAGTTCACGCTCCACAATTTCAAGGAAAAACGTGCACGTGAGGAAGTGTGCCAACGATTTTAATTTTCGAGCCAATCAATCAAAAAAAGAGTTGGCAAAAGTGAATTTCAAAGTGTCGGTGTTCAGTGAATTTCTTAGAAAATGTCGTGGTTGCTTGGGAATCGTTACTCACAACCCCAGGACTTTTCACAATACGTGCCACCGCTGGCTTCAGGAGGAGGTGATGGCGGTTCAGGCGACGGACCACCGAAAAAACCAACCAAGTCTCAAATGGATGCTTACAGATTCGATTCCAGTGCCTTAGAACGAGCAGCTGCTGCGGCTAAGCAGCTGGAAAAATCGGGTATGACAACTTTTCTGTCATCTTTTCCCTGTAACCGCTTTCTGTGTTATGTAAGGTTACGTAAGACAGGCACTTTTAAATCAAAAATTTTCTCCCCCTAGTGACTGATGAGATTTCCCACGTGGGGTGATGCAATTCTCACTTTTTAAATGAATGCTTTTCAGCTTTTAAAAATCGTCACGTAAATGTTTGATAATTATTAAGGCGATGGAAATTTTAGACGTCAAACTAACCTGTATTTTCCGTTTCTACCTGGTCTGTGTCACGCTACTTTTTAAATAATTTTCTCATATAATGCCACTAAAAGTTACTTTTCAAAAAATACCTTCGGATTACCTGATTTTATTTTTGTTACTTTTGTACAAAATTTATGATTGTATTTAAGCATTTAAAAAGCAATCTTATAAGAATTGTTGAATTTTCAAAAGTTTCCATTTAAAATCGTTCACATTATTCTAATTCAAACCTTAGTCAGTTTTGTGGGCTGAAAATAAACAATTTTCATTTCTGAACGCTTTTGAGTTGGGATTTGACAATTTTGTCAATTTTCAGTTTGAAAATTACTCTAAATTATCACGATTTTTACTTTTTAACGCTTCTAATTACGAAACGTTTAATTTTGTATGGTTCAAGTTTGACTGACTAATGACACTGGCTGATGAGAGTATCCACTTGAAATGATGCAATTTTCACGTTTTAAATGATTGCTTTTCAGGTTTTAAAAATCGTCACGAAAAGGCTCGATAATCATTAAGGCGGTGCAATTTTAGACTTCAAATTAACCTACATTTTCCATTTTTACCTGGTCTGTGTCACGCTACTTTTTAAATAATTTTCTCATATAATGCCACTAAAAGCTACTTTTAAAAAAATTCCTTTAGATTACCTGATTTTATTTTTGTTACTTTTACACAAAATTGATGATTGTATTCAAGCATTTAAAAAGGAATCTTATAAGAATTGTTTAATTTTCAACAGCTTCCATTTAAAATCGTTTACATTATTCTAATTTAAAACTTATTGAGTTTTGTTAGCTGAAAATAAACAATTTTCATTTTTGAACGCTTTTGAGTGAGGATTTGATCATTTCATCATTCTTCAATTTTAAAATTATCCTAAATTATTACGATTTTAATTTTTAACGCTTCTAATTACAAAATGTTTAATTTTTTATGGTTCAAGTTAGAAATTAAACACTCTTTTAGATTTTCAATTGTAATTCTCCACTTTTACTATTATAGCTTGAAATGTGAAATGTTTCGAGGTAAATGTGTAGATTTTAATTTACTCTATAAATCGTTACAAAAATGTTTGATAATCATTAAAACGATGAAAATTTTACACTAATACTAACCTACATTTTCCATTTATACCTGGTTTTTTATCACGCTACTTTCTAAAGAACTAGCCAACAAACCTTTTGTCCTTTTTCTTTTTTCTGAACCATTTTCTTCAATAAAAATGTGAGATAGAAGTACCGTTTGTGACCACGTTTGTCCCATTAGTAGCTATTAATAGAATATTTCCATATTTTAAGTAATAAGTTGTATTACACTGAAAAGGGTTAAATTAGTCAAAAATACGTATTTTTAATAAATTAAGCACTTCACTTACAAGTTCTAATACTTAAAATATGTCAGTATATCAGAAAATGGATACGAACGGTTCACTGGCTACAAACCCTGTAAAAACAATACAAATAAATATTTGTTTATCTTTAAATACTTGTGCCTTAAATCTTTTGAAACCTTTTAAACATTTCCAAATTTCGTAAAATGCCTTGAAATCTTCTGAAAGCTCTTGAAATCCTATAAATTTCTCTGAAATCCCATAAAATCCCTCAGAATAATTACAAATACACTGAAAGACTCCAAAGTTTTTTCGAAATCGTCATAATCAATTGGAAAATTTTGAAAGCCCGTGAAATTCCATACATTTTTTTAAAACTATTTGAAATGCGTCATCATTTTCTAAACCTATTAAAATTACTTGAAATCCTTAGAAATTCCTTAAAATGTTTAGAAACCACTTGAAATCTTGTGAAACCCCTCGAAATTTTTAGAAATAACTTGAAATCTTGTGAAATATTTCGAAGTACCTTAGCAATCCTTAAAATATTTTAAAGTACTTTGGGGTCTCTAGAAATCTCTTGAAATGCCTTGAAATTTTTTAAGACCGCTTCAAACCCTAGAAGTTTTGTAATATCCCGTGAAATATTTTGTAACCCATTTTGAAAACTTTTAAAAAATCGTTGAAATCTCTCTAAGTTCCTTGAAATCTTTAGAAAATCTGTGAAATTCCTCAAAATATTTTAAAGTTACGTGCAATACTTTTGGAAGTGTTGTGAAATCTCTTGAAATATTTTGAAATACTTAAAAAAGCCCTAAAATTTCTTAAAGCACTTTGCGATTCCAAAAAATTCTTTGAAATCCATTGAAATCCTTAAAAGTTTTGTGATATGCCGTGAAATATTTTGAAACCCATTGAAAACGCTCTTTAAATCATTTAAAATCACTGAAATAATTCGAAATCCCTTGAAATATTTCGAAATACACTCAACTCTGGATTGAAGTGACCTGGGCTTATGTTCTTCCTAGAATGTCTGCCGGATGGCATTCGTGGATGAGGGGTTGAAGACGCCGAAAGAGAAGATTGTCGCCGCCTCGCATTCGTTGGTGCGGAGTCCGAGGGCCCGAGAGAGGAGGCGCGTGCGCTCAGCGGAGTTACGCAGTTCCCCCTGACTGTTTACATCATAGAAATTCTTGGAACCGAGTCACGGTCATCAAGACCATACCCGATACTGAACATAAATCCAGAGTTGAGTGAACTTCGGAAACGTTGAAATTGTTTAAGACTTTTTAAAACCTAAACATATCGTCTGAAATCTTCTGCCGTTTTGTGAAATCTTTAAAATCTTAATATCTGGTGTACACTCAAAATTCGAATGATTAACCCCCGGGTATTAAAGAATTAACGGCAATGAATAATTTTTTGATTTGATATTATTTTTATTCTTTTATCAAAGTAGATAATTCAAAATCTGTATTTGCAAGAAGAATTTATTCAATACATATTTCGCCACCATAACGATCACAAATTAAATTAAACAGTTGTAAACAAATTGAAAGTTAGTAGCGGATTTCATTTTTAAATTTCAAATGTAATAAATGGAGCAATTTCAAGTCAAAGCCAATTAGGTTTTCAACAACAGTGAGTGCGAGATTTTCGAGACATTTTGTTATACCACTTTTTTCAGATAGATTTTTTCATATAATAATGCCACTAGGACTAGACGCTACTTTTAAAAAAGTTCCATTGGATTACCTTATTTTATTTTTGTTACTTTTATACAAAATTGATGATTGTATTTAAGCATTAAAAAGCAGTCATATAAGAATTGTTGAATTTTCAAAAGTTTCCATTTTAAATCGTTCACATTATTCTAGTTCAAAACTTATTCAATTTTGTTCTTGGGCTCATTTTAAATTTTAAATTTATTAAAATTTGATAAATCCGCAGAATCACCTAATTTCGGACACTGGCCCAAACCTCGGACACCTATTTTTCTTGGATTTATACTTATTGTTGGAAAACTTTGGACTCGAAGCTTTTATTGCTTTTGTACTATGAAGTTATGTAGAAGCAAAAAAAAATTGGTTGTCCGAAGTTTGGGTCAATGTCCGAAGTTAGGTGATTCTACGGTAATGATTTAAAAAATATATGTAAGCATTTACACGTTTTTAAATTTTTGCGACTTTCTTGCATCAAGTTTGACCCTGAGGTAAAATCTGGGGAAAAAAAATTCTAAAAATATCCTAATAAACTAGAAAAATACTATGGAGACTTACCTTCAAAATGAGCTTAAGAAGTTTAAAAAATGTTGATTATTCCCAGAGTTATTCCAATTTTTCGAAAACACCGACTTTTATGTATCTTTTTATAAATTGATATTTTGCCTTCAACTTAAGCTTAGTAGACGCAGAATTGTATTACTTTTTTTGGTATTACGAGGAAAAATTTTTCATGTTAATATTATGAAAATTAAGGCACTTTAGAATCAGCTCAAAAAGCAAGTGTGTAGATAATTTCCGACGGTAGTGTATTTTTATTTTTTAATGCTTTTAATTATAAAACGTTAAATTTTTTATGGTTCGAGTTAGAAATTGTTCACTTTTTCAGATTTCGAATTGTAATTCGCCATCTCAACTATTGTAGCTTGAAATTTGAAATGTTTCAATGTAAACCTGTAGATTTAAATTTTCTTTTTTCTGCAGCTCACGCAATGGAGGCTTTGGAGCTCTCGAAATTGCAAGAGAGAACAAGACGAATCGAATTGCAAACAGAGCTGAAAAAGTACGAAGCCAGTATTGAGCAGATGAAAGTTGAACAAAAGCGAGTCGATCAAGAGGAGAGAAGAAAAACCTTAGCAGAGGAAACTAAGCAGCATCAAATGAGAGCTCAATATCAAGACCAGTTGGCTAGAAAAAGATATGATGAGCAACTTCTCCAGCAACAAAGAATGAATGTAGAAAACTTAAGGAGACAAGAAGAGTCCGTTGCTAAACAAGAAGCCATGAGAAAAGCCACTGTCGAGCATGAAATGGATTTGAAACATAAAAACGAAATGAAAAAATTAGACGCGAAATTGAGAGCTCAAGCCAAAATCGATAGGGAGAATCAGGATTTAAATCTCGAAAAGATTAGACTCAAAGCTGCCGAAAACAGAACAACTGTTCTCGAATCTATCAAGTACGTTATATTTAGTATAAATTATTTCACTCTGCCCTACTCTACATTCTATTCATTTAATTATATTCTATAATAATTGGAAACAGTGATGGGAAGTAACTAGTTTCTTTTAACTAGTTACTTTTTTTGGTAACGATAGTGGTGCCGAAGTTACTTTTGTAAATAAGTAACGAATTGATAACTAGTTAAATTTTTTTCAGTTTTAACTGTAAGAATTGTTACTTTTTTCAGATACTTTCGAAATGTAATTCCTTAGCCTTTTTACGACAGCCAAAAAGTTTTATAGCCATAGAGATTTATAGCCCAATATAGGAAAATGGGAATTTTTCTCCCACCCCGGAATTAAAAATTTTCTTAAATCTATAGAAAATTGGTTGAAAATTCAACTGTCTTGTAGAAAATTCGCCTTTTTGGTTTGAAATTTCAACAATCTGGTTGTTTTATTTTCTCCCTTCACTGAAAATCCAACTCTTTTATTGAAAATTCGTTTTTTGGTTGGTAATGTAACTATTCCATTTTTTGTTGAAAACTTATCTTTCTTATTTAAAATTTCATGTATTTTGTTGAAAATTCGTTTTTTCTTTGGCAAAAATTTAATCTTCATGATTAAAAATTCATCTCCCTGGTTGAAGATTCAACTGTTTTGTTGAAAAATCGTCTTTTCAGGTTGAAAATTTAATTATTTTGACAGAAAATGAACTGTTTTGTAGAAAATTCGAGTTTTTGGCTTGAAAATTCAACAATCTGGTTGACTTTTTTTCTCTCTCTTGACTGAAAATTCAACTATGGTTAAAAATTTGTTTTTTAGTTGAATTTACCTGTTTTTTATTTAAAATAAAAATCTTTTATGGTTGAAATATCAACTATTACATTTTTCGTTGAAAATTCAACCATTATTGGTTGAGAATTCATCTTTTTTGGTTAAAAATTTTATTGCTGTGTATAAAATTTAATTATATTGTTCAAAGTTCAACAATTTTGATAATTCATCTTTTTTGGTTAAAAATTTTATTACTGGGTTGAAAATTTAATTATTTTGTTCAAAGTTCAATAATTTTGATAGAAATTCATTCCATTTAGTTGAAGACTCGTCTTTTTGTGTTGAAAATTCTTCTTTCTGGGTTGAATGTTTAACTATTTTGGTAGAAAATTATTATTTTTTGGTTGAAAATTCATATTTGCGGGTTGAAAATTCAACTGTTTTGTAGGAATTTCGCCTTTTTGTCTTGAAATTTCGACAATCTGATTGATTCATTTTCTCCCTTGACTGAAAATTCAACTCTTTTGTTGAAAATTCGTTTTTTGGTTGAAAATGTGGCTGCTTTGAAAATTTGTCTCTTTTTTTTTTTTGGTAGAAAATTAATCTTCCTGGTTAAAAATTGATCTTTTTGGTTAAAAATTCAACTGCTTGGTTGAAAGTTGAACTCTCCTGTCAAAAATTCATTTTTTTAATTGGAAATTCATCATTTTAGTTGAAAATTCATCTCTTTCGTTGAAAATTTAACTTCTTCTAAAACATTTTTTGTTGGTCATAGCGATAGTAGCCCAATATAGGAAAATTGACATTTTTCTCGCATCCTGAAATTCAACATTTTCTAAAACATTCCTTGTTTTAGAAATATTATGTCGTCATAACAAACCCTACCACTTTCAGTAAAAAGTATAACAACTGTCACTCGACAGATATGAATGAAGTTGTGTAAAAATTAAATTTGGATATATATATTTCTAAAATACAAAAGTAACTAAAAAAGTAACGATAGTTACTTTTTCTTGCAGAAGTAACTAAGAAAAAGTTACATTTTTAGTCGGTAACGATAACGAGTTCCTTTTAAAAATTACTTTAACCATCACAGATTGGAAATGTCTTTATTATTTCAGGACTGCAGGATCTGTCGTTGGGACTGGAGTAACAGCTCTTCTGCAAGATTGGGATAAAATTCTCGCAGCCGCCGGAGGTTTATCACTCGTAGCCCTCGGAGTTTACTCTGCCAAAGGTTCTACCGGAGTTGCAGCTCGATACATCGAATCCCGGCTAGGAAAACCATCCCTGGTTCGAGAAACGTCTCGATTCTCGGCCTTGGATGCAATTCGACATCCGATAGAAGCGGTAAAGAAACTAAAAAACCAAAAAATCGATGCCTTATCTGGAGTTGTACTAGCACCAAAACTCGAGGAGCGACTCCGCGATGTCGCGATCGCAACCAAAAACACAAAACAAAATAAAGGAATGTATAGAAATATTTTAATGCATGGTCCGCCAGGAACTGGTAAAACCATGTTTGCTAAGAAGCTCGCTCAGCATTCTGGAATGGACTATGCAATTCTGACTGGAGGTGATTTAGCTCCTCTAGGAAGAGATGGTTTCACAGCGATACACAAAGTTTTCGACTGGGCATCAACCTCGAGAAAAGGTCTTCTACTTTTTATTGATGAGGCGGACGCCTTTTTGAGAAAAAGATCGAGCGAACATATTTCAGAGGATCTGAGAGCTATGCTAAACGCATTTTTGTACAGAACTGGTGAACAGAGCAACAAATTCATGTTGGTTTTGGCATCGAACACGCCTGAGCAATTCGATTGGGCGGTGAATGATCGATTAGATGAGATGGTTGAATTTTCTTTACCTGGTCGAGAAGAGCGAGAGCGTTTAGTTCGCTTGTACTTTGAAAAATTTGTCTTAAAGCCTGCGACTGAAGGTAAGAAGAGGCTGAAGGTAGCACAATTTGATTATAGTGCACTTTGTAGCAAAATTGCGCAAATTACGGAAGGCATGTCGGGAAGAGAAATTGCAAAACTGGGAGTTTCGTGGCAAGCTGCTGCCTACGCTTCTAAGGATGGAGTGCTGACTGATCAAATGGTCATTGACAGAACCAATGATGCTGTTAAACAACACAAGCAAAAGGTGCGTTTTTTTATGTACAAAGTTTAGAATTTTTCATTTTGAGTCTTTTTAAGACAACAGGGTTGCTACAAGACTTGGAAGACCGAGAAAAGTCATGGAATTTTGAGAAAATGTTTGGAATTTTATTAGTCGAACTTGTTTCAAAGTTTTAATAATTATTTTAGTATTTTACCGCGCATTTTAAATTTGCGAAATGATACCGAGGGATTTATCATTTTTGAAATCTGGTGTACAAGTCTTTGTGAAATCTTTTAGGTCTATTTAAAGCTTTTGGAATCTTTGTGAAATATTTGAAATATTTTTAAATCATTAAAATCTTGTAAAATCTTTTTGAAATTCTTT
>JAUMHM010000083.1:8308977-8319073 GCA_032362435.1 Melikaiella ostensackeni
TACTTATTCTCCTGCCACATATCTTGCGGATGTAGGCCGCTTACTGGGAATACGAATAATTCGTCAATTACCTACAGATTTTCGCCGACCGCGCCGCCTACACTTATCTTTCCTTACTAATGCCGGTTTCCCCCACTCTGCCGCCTCTTACAAATTGTCTATAGTTGATGTTTCCTGAACCATAGAACTGTAGAAATAGCGAGATGTTTTACTCTGTGTCGCGTTTGGGAATCGGGCGAGAACCCTCACTGAGCGGCTGTTTTGTATGAGTGTTGCCGGTGTGTGTGTGAGATTTTCTATGTGCGTCGAGAGAGGACGCGCAACTAGTTGAACGACCTTTCAACTCTATGCTTTGCTTCCCAGCTTCACATGATCCAGTACAGCTATATCTATGTATCCTCGAATTTATGTAGGAAATAGGGAAGGGAAAGTTCATTGATGTAGCCAGATGTAGGGGAGATCGGAGCCAATACAATTTTTTAAATTCCATCGTAATAATTGCTCAACATTGAATTACTTTCAGATTGAAACTATATTAGAAAATTTTTTATAACCTGGGCTTGGTACTTGACAAATTTCAAGTTTTTTCAGGTTTTGCAGCGAACGACAGAATCTTTATGTAAATGAAAATATATTATGTCTCGATCTGCCCAATATCGCTTGTCAATCTCTTCATATTTCCTAGTTGCCAATAATGGTCAAAGTACAAAACTCTGCTCGCTTCGTGATCACTCATAATGCTTCTATTCTATTCAAACACGGACGCAGAGGCCAAATTAATTCGACACGATTCGCTAAACCACAAACATAGTTGGTCCAATTAGTGGTGCAAATTTGTTAATTCAATTAAGAGTTAACAGTGGTCATGTTTTCCCAAATTTATTTAATTTAATTATTTTGATGAACCCCTCTAATAATCTAAGCTTCTAGTTTCAAATTTATTGGTCTTGCAATCTATTAAGTGGATTCGTATTTTTGTCTTTTTCAGAAATGACACCAAGGAGGATGTATTTGTTCATCAAGTGAGTTTCCCAAACTTTCAAACAAACCTTCAAATTGAAAAATGTAATCTAACTTTTGTTAATTAATGTTGTTTTTATTTTTCAGTCAGCCATCGTTAAGAATAACCCGAAAAAAGCCGTACGAAGTGTTGGCGACGGGGAAGTCGTCGAGTTTGACGTGGTGATCGGCGAGAAGGGGAATGAAGCGGCCAATGTCACCGGGCCCGAGGGAGAAGCAGTTAAAGGATCGCCCTACGCCGCTGACAAACGCAGGGGATATCGCCAGTGGTTTTATCCAAGACGCGGGAATGCCAGACCACAGCGGAGACCACGTGAAGGGCAAGAGGATTATGAATCTGGTTAGCAAATTTTATAAGATGCATTTAATTATTAATATGTATTTCACTAATAAGTGCTGCTCTGGTTTAAAATTTGATTAATTTTACTCAGATTTGAGTGGCTCTTTCTTTTATAAGTTCTAGTGGGAATTTTAAGTTGAAGCTTGTTCTCTCTTCTTGATTTTAGGTGATAATAAGCCCGAAGGAGAAGTTCCTGCTGGAGAAGGTGGAGCTCCAGTACGTCGGTACAGACCTCGACGTCATTACGATGGGTACTACAGAGGGGGACGTCGCTCAGGCCCAGCTCCTCAGCAAGGAGAAAATGGAGCCGAGGGTGGTGAGCAGGGAGTTGAAGGTACTGGTGACGGAGCACCACGTGGAGCTGGAGGGCGAGGAGGACGAGGTGGACCACCTCGCCGCTTTTTCCGTCGCAATTTCCGCGGTGGCAGAGGCGGTGGCCCTCCCCGACGTCCTCGCAGTCAGGACGGACAGGTAATGAACCTTAGTAACTGAATTATTTGCTCCTTTCCTGGTCTTTCGATTTCTCAAAGTCACGTTCGAGAAACTCTACTAATCGAACTTCGTTGATTGGAAATCGGTAATCCTTTTCAGTGGCGTTGAGAGTTTTGGAAACTACCCGGAGCTTAAATGTAGATATTTTGTCTTTTAGAGTGAAGTTTTCATTCATATTTATTTCTACTGATCTTTATTTCTTTATCCAGGGTTGCTACATTGGAATTTTTTATTTGAAATTTTCGATGTTGAGAAATTTGGCAATGTTGTAGCAACCCTGTGAATTGGAGTGTATCACTTTGTTAAAGTCAAATTAATTGTTAAAGTGAGAAATTGAGATTGATGATAATTGGTTTAAAGTTGCAAGCACACGATATTAGATTAGAATATTAGATATTAGGAAACTTTGTAAGCATTAGATCATTGTGCCAACCCAGACTAGCAATATAGGATCGATGCACTGTAGTAGAGTTATTGTTAAATGAACATTGACACTTTGTTACCGAATCCTTCGATCGTCAGGTGAGTGAGGAAGAAGGTGCTGGTGAGGGGGGTCAAAATGGGGTTCCCAAGAGAATCCAACGTCCTCGGCACAGAAGAAGTGTTCCTCGTCATGCTTGTACTAGCAGTAATAAACGAAGTGCCAATAAAGAAAATGTGCAACCCCCTGCGAATAATAAAGTCGAGACGATTCAACCACTTCCCACCAAGATTCTTGTTGAGGCTGGCGATCAGCCTGTTCAGGTATTTTTTCATTCGCGAATTGAATTTTATCTTAAGTAAGTTGGTGTCCAGAGCAAAACCCAAGATTCTTTATTTGCCTTCAAGTATGTTAGATTTCAGTTATTTTTGAAGTGTTTTGAAAAAGGTGGACATCTTTCTTTAAGTGATTGAGGAAATATAAGTTGAATGTCTCTAATCTAAATCAATGTTGTGGACAGAGCTACACCAAGTACGAAAACTGGCACTTAAACCTTTTATGATTGCACATTTTTTAAAATGATTTTTCCACTTTAGTTTTTTGTATTTATTACAAGTACAAACAATTTTAAGCTTTATAATTTAAAATATCAGCCTCAGTATTAATGGTTCGAAGTTTTTTGTTTAAAATCTTAGCATTTTAATTTAAATGCATTAAAATCAATGTTAAATTTAAGATTTCTGTAAAATATTCTAAATTGAAACGTTAGAAGTTAAGCAATTTTAAATTTGAAATGAGGAAATTTAGAATTGAAAGAGCTTGAATCTTCATAAATTATACATTTTTTCAAACTAAAAAATTCGTTTACAAAAAAATTAATTTTAAAAGTAGATTTTTAAAACAATTAGATGTATTTTATACCTTATTTACAAACTTTTGTTGTGATAGTTATATGGTTTTTCAATTCCTGCCTCAACCTCCTTAAGATATAACTTAGATAATCATTCAGCATCGAAATATTAAAAAAAATCAATTCTTTGCCAATATAAATGTTTATGAATAAGATTTTTTATTAGTGAAAATGTGATTACGATAAAATTTGAGTATTGACGTTGAACACAGAAGCGAGAATGCTGAATCTCCAGTACAAAGACGATGTCTCAAAATTTTCGCCCAAAATTGCTGACTTAAGCTTTTAAGCTTTAAACTATACTCGATTCTATGGCCGTCTGCTCGAATGAAAGCTTTTGTAATCGGTCTTCGTAGTTCCCTTTTTTTTTCTTATGCTTGACTGCTACAGAGTTTGGAAAACCGGAGAATTTTTTTAGTCAGCTCTGAAAAATGTGAAAAAGTTTCTGCAATTTTTTTTTACTTGTTCCCAAAAGTTACATTTATTTGTATTTTAGTAAAACACTCGGACTGGGAATTAAAGAAAAAGTGATCTGAGAAACGTGGAAACATTAGGGAATTTTGTAGAAACTTCGCTTTTATTTTATTCTTTTTTGTTTGAGAATGTACTTGTATATTTATGTTAATTTCAAGAAACTTTTTCGTGCACGAATTTAGTTAGTGAGCCTACACAACTTCTGGAACAGGACTCGAAATGCTGGGGATCGGCTCTCGGTTTATTTTACTCATGCCTTACTGTACTCTCTTCCTTCTCTATCGTTTTATTGTTGGTAAAAGTTTTCAGTATAGCCGCACTATTCTTTAATTAGATTGCTAGATCTAGTCTGCTAGCCTGGGGCCTTTGCATTATACACACATTCGACACATTTAGTAACTGAATTTGCTTTAAAAAAGAAGGTGGGACTTGATATCTAATTAACATTACCTTGGAGGAATAATCTTATAATTACTGCAAATTGTTGCTCATCTTCTCCAACAAAGCAAATTTAGAATTGAACCTTGTGTATAAATAGTTTTTGCTCGTCGATGAATCGTGACTTATAGCAAAATTAAATTTAATATTCAGTGTGGCCACTGGACACAATTAAGTACATTGTACAGTTTTAAATTGATAAATTTTGAAGCTTTTAATTACAAAATTTTTTAGTTTTAAATGACCGGGATTGACTTTTGAAATTTGTAAGTAAACCGGAACATTCTTGTAAGATTGGCTGGCCACCCTTTATATTTTTTTGAAATGGAACATGTTTTCTTTGACCAAGTTGAATAATTGACACATCTCAAGCTTAGCTGAAAATTTTGAGCATGAATAAAAGTTGGAACGATTCGCCGACAAAAATTATTATTGGAAGTAGAGCTTAAGCACACACTTTGCACGTATCTTTTTTGTACTCTTTTCAGTCGGAGCAGAAGTCGGATGCACCTAAAGATAAAGATGCACCTGCCAGTGCCCCTGCTCCTCAGGTAAAGTAGATTTATTTTTTTGTTTTGCGTTGCATTCGCGTCTTGAATAGACCGATGTCAACTCCAACATTCCTTTCCGCTTCTGCAAGAAAATTGTAGAGCATCTTGATCTTTGGTCCAAGCATTTTACATTCCCTTCTGCTGAACGTATTCATTATTAATATTCCATCACGAGAATCTGAAAGTGTTTCTGCTTTTTGAAGACAAGTTTTTACGCATGAAATAACCGGGGAGAGCTTCTTCTTTGATATCTTACATAATTTCCAAGCTACGTTGCTTTTAATCTGTGGAGAATAATTTCTTTCGGCTAATTCTGGAGATGTGAACGCTCGTCTTTAATTATTCCGATGTTGTGTTTGTTCAGGAAAGCCAACCGCTGCAAAATACCACGACCGAGAGCACCGCTTAGCCAGCAAAATTTGCTACCATCGCGAAGTAAACACTCCTTTATAACATCAACACCCGTTATACACCGAAGCAGGTGCGTAAGATCAGCAGCAGCAGCAGCAACAAAGCAGCAACAACAATTCTATAACAATTTAAAAAATCAAAAAAAAAAAGATACCAGCAAACGCTACTCCACACTCTCCCCACGAAAGCGAAACAAAATTGCGGCATGTAAACAGATTTGGAGGTAAAAGGATAGTGGTGAAAATCAGAAACAAGCTATTGCGATAGAGACAAAACCCTACTGATGGTTTTTGTGAAATGCTTTATCTTTCGTTTTTACTTTAATAACCTGATAACGCTAAATAACCGTCCTACCAAAATCTATCAAGGCTCAACTCAAGGTTATGTTTAACCCTGGTCAAACAACTATTTTTTACTAGTGAAAGAAAATAACAAAATTTAAATGAAAGCGTCGATTCTGGATGATGCGAAGGCCCAAGATCCGTGATGCTAAAAATATCCATGATCGAGGAACAACTATATTCGAAAGTAGTATAAGCAAATTTGTTAAGAATACAGGAGAGTCGTATCGTTGGAGCAATAGCGAAGATATCGAGAAAAGGAAAAGAAAGAACGCAGTTATTTTTGTTCTTGTTTTTTTATTATTTTCTGTTTCCTAAGTTATTTCTGACTTTTCCATTAAATTTCGTAACAGAATTTTTTTGAGGTTTCTACCGTTTTTTTTTTCTTTCTATAATTAGACAGCGATTACTAAATAAACGTATTTAGGCTTTTGACGCGCGTTTGAAGACTCGTTGAAATGTTTTACAATTGCGCGACAGAATGAAATTGTAATGCGCTATAATGTTTGCCGTCAATCATTGAATTTAAAATTCTTGAGATCCCATGTTTTGTCGTCTTAATTCTTACGCTTGATTGTTCCCGAAATGAAAATTGAAATTCGACCCCTGGTGGAATCGAATGAGCGTAAAAATTGTACTCTTTAATTATTGATTGGACTTGTCGTTTTTATTTGACGATGAGACAATCGATGCCGACTTTAAACTCCAAAATTAGTGTCGATCTCTATAGTCGAATGTCCTGCATGTTTTTCAGTAAAATTCGTCAAGCATAATATTTTCGATTGACCCTATTATCGGAGCTTAATGTACGGATTCTAAAATGCTCGATTGACAACGCGTGTGTGTTTTGTCATGAGAGTGAGCGAGAGAGAGAGAGAGAGAGAGAGAGAGAGAGAGAGAGAAATGAGAGAGAGATTTATAGAACTTTGCATGATGCTCTTTTTTAAAATTTTAGTTTGTAGCACCATCCTCAGGAAATAAAGTATACAATTTTTCTTTCTATTCAAGTTTCTCAAACATTGCTCCAAAGTCACTAGTTTGACTACATCTTTGATTTTTATTTTATCTCGTCCTTTGCAATTCGCCTTATTGCAGCCACGCACAAAATTTTTCTGCACTCCTTCAACTCTTGCTTATGTAATCGTTTGCCGGGAATGGAAACCTCGTGTTGAGTCCTTGTGATGTGCATAATATCGTTGTATGTGAAAGTAATCGTTCAATGAGAGAATTGTATCAGCGGTACTACCTTAGAAAAAAAACGTGTGGTTACAAAATACTTTTAGAATACTCGAGATCCTGTCCTGTTTTAACCGAAGGATCCCCAGAAAAAATTCAAGAGAAATAAATAGTTAAATTTTTTAGAAATATTAAAAAATTTACAGATATAAAAAAAAAGATCAAATAGTAATGGAGAAAATATAAGAAGGGTTAATTGTGTTAAAACAGGATATCTTGTGATTCTCTTTTACACAATCTTCCGAGACTACTAATCATTATTATTTTGAGTTGTTACCCTCTGTAGGACGGGATAAACTCCCTTTGGGCGAGCAAGTAGTGTTCAAATTAGCCGACACTGACGTTTTTGTCTTGATGGAGAGTTCTCGGAAGATAAATTAACATTGCTCTGGTCCACGCGCACGTAACCACTACGAAGCATTGTAGCTGATTATAATAGAGCTCAAATCTCGTGAGAGGATTTCCGGTAGGGAGAAAAAGTGCGAAAATGTACAAGCAAGTAAAGAGCCAAAGTAATCGCGAAAAAGTACAATGCATATGTCGACTGAAATTCGGGCCTTTTAAGGTGATGTTAGTAATCTCGGGGGAGAAATTGGCTGATTACCAGTATCCTCGTAATACCGAGACAACAGGCCTTGCGGGAATGAAAAAAAGTAATAATAACAATCGTTCCCAGGCCGTATTAGTTAGCCAATGTGTCGAAGTCAACGCGTGGTGTTTGCCAAGAAGTAATTAAAATAAGACAGACAAAAAAAAACAGTAAAAATATCAAAGTACGCACCATCTTCTGAAAATCCATTTGAAATCTGATAATCCAGATCCGTTTGTAATTTTGTCTCCAAAATAAAGGAACAAATTCGAAACTCGAGTGCCGATAAGTGAGTTCAAAGTGGTTTTTCTCTGAAACACTATTTCAAGTCTGCAACACATACCAGATTTATACAATATATTTTCACAGAAAAAGACGCTTTGCTATCTCGCCCTATTCTGGCCTGTTTCCAAATCTCAGGAGAGAGAGGACGAGTTTGAAGAAAGTGCAAGTAACAAAATAAAATAAATTTCTACATGTCAGTTTACGAATTTTGCAACGCTTTCAGAATATCGATTGCATTAATCATCAATATAACACCCACGCGAGGATCACGATTGTCAATTAGGTCGATGAATTAAATATTTCCATCAATACCGATACTCGAGACTAGGTACTAAAAGCTGAAAAAGAGTAAAAAAAATGGAGGGAGGGGGAGGGAGATAAGGGGAACAATAGGAAAATAAAAAAATCCTTCAGGGGGACGTTCATTTTTCGAACAAAATCTCTTTCGATTGAGTTTGTCGGAAGTGCCCAGTGAATTTTGTACCGAAACTTGAAGCTTTGAATGCTAACTTCATACATGGAATTTAATTTTTTCACGAAACATGTGCATTATAAAAAATAAACGAAACAAAAAAATCGAAAAAATTATAAACTTTAAATAAGTGAGTCGTTATTCGCTGACCTCGTTTTCTGGCTCCTTTCCTTTTTCCTAGACGTGATCAATATGATCGGAATTAAACCATTATTTATTTAATATTTAAAAGTTTATTTCTTAAGATTGTGATCTGTTCATTTGATCTGTGGTTGCAGAAAAATTTATTTTTATTTTATAGAATTATTCGTCCAGATTTTGTTAGCTAAATTAACTTGCTGAGCAACTATGTTAAGTTGGATACGAAGTGAGCAATGTTGAATTTCAGGTAATCGCTTCAGGGGTTTCATATTCTGTTGACCATACGATTCACCCCGCGATTTGCTTCGTTGGAAATTTGTATCTTGACGTTTCTGATTTAACGTTCGTTCCCCTGAGTAGAACGCATTGATTATTTTTCGGACAAGGATTCAGTGTTCTCTCAAACTTGATGTTTGTGTAATCGCTTGGTTAAACAAGTTTCCAAAGACTGGATATTAATGTACTGGGGAAAAAATTCAGGGTTGCTACAGGTCAGGGAATTACAGAAAGTCAGGAAATGTCAGAGAAAACCTGAAAAAGTCAGGGAATTTTCAAAAAACTGAAGTTGAAGTTTATAAAATTCTGTGTGACAGTTGTCACTAAAAATGTTAAGATAAATTTAAAAACAAACCTTTTTTGCATTCACGTTATTAATGTTCTAGGTGGAAGGTTGTTTTTATACATAAAAGAAAAATGTATAGCGGTCAGGGAAAAGTCAGGGAATTTCGAAATCGGGATTTTCTAGCAATCCTAACCATATTTCAAACCCTATTGACTCCTAAAACTTAAGGACTTAGTTTATTTTGTAGTAATGATGTAACTCAACATTTATGTATAGTTGTCAAAACGTTGAGAATCTTTGTATATGAACTTAAATTATTTAATACTTTAAATCTTAAATTTGCTTACTTTAAAAAAATCCTGATTTCAAATTGTTAAATGAAAAAATGTTCATTTTAAACGTTTTTAATTATATATTTTTCAATCACTTTTGCATTCTCTGAAAAGAAAAGAAATAATCCTAATTCATACAGTAAAAAAGAAGTACGAGCTTATGATTTTGTTAGGAAATATTTTGATCCCATTTTGTTTCACTATTCTTGACAAAGAAAATTTTGATTGTGTAGCCATTTTGTTATAGAAAGCTAGGTAAAATAATCGCATTAGATGTAGAATATTGAATTTCTCATTTTTTAAATTGAATTTTAAAATATGGATAAATGAATTACTGAATCGACAGCAGATCCGGATTTGCTGAGCTTTCCGCCGGGTTAGGTCGTTAATCCGAATAATATAGTTATGAAGCTATGATCAAGATTTGCGGTAGCGAATCGCCACCAAGTACTAAAAAAAAAATAGAAAAATATATTAAATACCCATACGAGAAAAAAAATCTGCCATGAAGGACGAAATGCTCGAAAGAAAAAAATCGCTACCGGGAATTGTTATTTGTAACATAAATGATTTTGAACACTAAAAGTGGAATATCTCAGACAATTTATGAGATATCTTGAGCAAACTTAATGGGCATATAGAACTCACCAAAATACAAACATTGTGTAAGTTTGGAAGATATTGATTGAAAATTGAAGAAATGAGCTATCATCGAATTTTCAATAAAAAATCTCTCAACAAAAAGTCGTCTGTCGGCTATAATTTTATTCCAATTTAAATATTGAAAAATTTTCATTTTTTAAAGTAATTTTCACTCATTTTTTAACGATTTCTAATGTGCAGACGCATCTGCAGCCAAAACCAATCGATCGATTTCGATGAAACTTTCCATAAATGTAGTAAATAAGGTGTACATATGCCGCTTTTTCATAAGAAAGTGATCCATAAATATACCACAGAGTTAGGTTTGAATTTATATAAAGAAATTAGCAATTTTCAAAATATGCAGACACAAGCCTATCATCGACTAAGTTATACTGATTTTTTACCAGATTCTTGGAGAAAATTGTTCACAATAATT
>JAUMHM010000083.1:8334252-8355851 GCA_032362435.1 Melikaiella ostensackeni
AGGAACTTTTACGAAGACGACGAGAATAGTCGACTGATGCCAGGTAAGAAAGATTTCATACCTGTCGAAAAACTAGACGGTACAGGTGAGCGAATACAGAAGAGACTGATTCTGTGCAATCCTCCATAATTATATGCCAGATTTGTAACTCAACACGAAAATGTGAAGATTGGATTTCTAAAATTTGCACAACTAAGACCAAAGTACTGTGTTTTAGCTGGAACAAGTGGAACTCATAATGTTTATGTCTGCGTATATTATGAAAACGTAAAGTTAATGTTAAATGCGATTGATAACAAGCATTTAACTAAGGGGACTGGCAGACAATTATCAGATTACCACGACTGTCTGAAATAAATCATGTGCAGTGAACCCGTTGACTCTTGTCATTTTAACGAATACGAATCTTGCCCAGACATTGAAAATTCTTTGAAATACATGATTGATCTATTGGACGTGAATAGTTTCGCCACAGTGACATAACAAGGTTGGCAGCAAACTAATAGCAGCACTTTGAAGGCCGAAATAGCAGACACTGATGCTTTCGTGGAAGAACTACACTAAACTTGAAAACCTGAAGCCTTACGCATTTTATGCGAAATAAAAAGGTTTGTTTCTAAAGCACTTTCAAGTTATACTAAAAGAAGGAGAGTTCTTAATTTTGCTTGACTTTGCTGAAAATTATGCTTTCTCAAAATGCTACACAAGCTTTCCATTGGTATAATAATGAAGCTACTATATTCACTGTAGTTATTCATTACAAAGAAGGAAACAAACTGAAGCACTTTAGCATGGCAATCATCTCGGATTTTTCAAGTCATGACACTGTAGCTGTGTATGCATTTCAAAAGCGCATCGCTGAGGACCTCAAGAAGAAGTTCAGCGTCGACAACAAAATTTATTATGTGACAGACGGAGCTGTGCAACATTTCAAAAATGAATGTACAATCATCAATCTTTTGAATCACAAACAAATATTTCGGAATTTCTGCAGAAGCACATTTCCAAGAAACTGCGCATGGAAAAGGTCTAGATGACGGGATTGGTGGAAATTTGCAAATACTTGCGGTAAAAGCTAGTTTGTAGCACTCAGCATAGAATCTATTCCTAACTGCGATGAAGTTATTTGAATGAGCTGAGAATCATTTGAAGGAAACAGTAATTCTTTTTAGTTCGAAATAAGATCACATAGAGATGACCAAGAAACTGGAATATAGATTCACTGAAGCAATTACAACTGCCGGCACCCTAAGATACCAAGCATTGATTTCAAAACGAAAACGGACAATTGCAACTGAAAAAAACTTTATTCGCGACAGAACATGATCTGTTTCCGAAGACAGTCAAAAAGCCTTAAGTTCAGGAAAGCAAACAATGCGCGAAAAAAAGGCGAACTAAATAAATTATTATGAATTCAGTGCAGCTTCACTTCAGAATTATACATACATCCAAGTGCCCGGTTGGACTGGCATAAATGGTATAACTGGGATAACTGTTGTCAGTCTCATAATGCTAACCAACATTTTCATCGGAAAAAAGTCAAGCTTTCGTTTAAAAATACTTTGAAAAAAGTCAAAAGTACCCCTCTGTAGTTCGGGGAAGAATGGTAGTAAAAGTCTATAAATCAGTGGGTGAACTACTATCGTATATGCAAACAAAGTCTAAAAATTATAAGGCAATCGGAAGACATGACTTCTGAAGTCGGGACATTTCAGATTTAATGCCCCAATTATGCAGCTGACAGATACTTGAGATGTTTATAGGATAGTTGTTTATATACGAGGACCCTGAGTAGCACTTTTTTCTAGTGTAAAGTTGCAATACGAGCCAAAACTCGAGGTGTAGCCTAGGTTAAGCGTAGCGTTTACGAGTGGATATGAAATGAGAAAAATCGAATAGATTTCAATTCTCTTCTTAAAATTTTAATTCGGTAAAACACAATCTCAAATCAAATTCCAAAACTATTTGCATTATACGAGTCAGAAACACCCACCAAAGAAGAAATTCAGAACAACTGTTCATACGATTTAGCATGTAAATATATCAATACATTAGTATGGATACTCTCTTCATTCCAATTCTTTCGTGGAAAAAGAAAACAAATAATGATAAAAAATATGTAAAATCATTTTCCACCACATCTTTCTGAGTGGGAATCAATCCTAATGACGTATGGTGATCAATCAAGTGCCTTCCTACTTAATAATTATTTAATAAACATTAAATAAGAATATTCAAAAGTTTGTAATGGAATAAAATTTATTGAGAATCGTAGTTTTTCATTTTTTCAAAAAGAGTATTTAAGAGTATTACTTTTCTGCGTGAAGATTGTACATCAATTTATGTCTATCATCTTGACTCTTTGCGTCACGATAAAACAAATAGCGTCAAGGTCTCAGGTTATTGCAATACATAAATCTCAAACACATTCTGAAAACCAATTCATTCTACATATATGCGAAATAATTCAGAAAGTCCAGTGAGATAGCGACTAGTATGTATAATGATTCTTGTATATTTGTACAACATTCATTGAAGTTGCATTGATTATGAATTACCTGTATTTGAACGACAAAATGATGATTCTTATTGCGACTTTATTTATCGCATTAGCAATTTTCGCTAATTCCATTGGTAAATATGTCATATTATAAGTGTGTTTGCTAAAAAGTTTACCATTTTAGGTTTCAGTCATTTTCTCAATTTCTTTTCATTGATACAATTTTTAAAAATAATATTTAAGCAAACTGCTCATATCAAAGCATAATTTGTTTGCTAAAGTTTGAAAATTCGAGAGAATTTTTCTCGGAAATTTTAAATTGAATAATATAAAAAGTGTTCTGACGTGTGATGATCTCGAACTACAATTTCAAAATATAAGATATTGTCGATTTTCTTATATGAACATATATTTTTGTGACGCATGCACGAAGTGTTTGTTTTTCAAGGCATGTATAGCTTGCGGGAAGTGATAAATTCAGAAACCGTCGAGAAAAGTACTTATAAATAGAATATTGTGTAACAAGTGCAAGATGCTGACTATTCCACGAGTGTTGCAAACTTTACACTTGTAGAATGGCTTCTCGCATGTGTTAGACACGACATTTTTCGCAAAAACTGCACAAAAATGTCAGTTTTTCGTATGTATAAGGTGTGCGCAAAATGCCAAATTCCTCTACTGTGAGATCAGCGTGCAGGAATATGATATTCCCACACATTTTTGCTTACCCTACCGAAACAAAATCTCAGGAATATCTCAGGCGAAAATGTCAGGCCAGGTCGGGTCAATTTCAATCAAATTTATGGTATTATTTGAATGATTTCATCTCTAGAAAAAGTCTGAGAGATTTGTGTCCTTTTTTAGGACCTAATTTATGCGCTTGCGCATTTCGATTCAAAATCACTTTCCAGGAATGCCGGAATCTAATAATAATAATCTAATATTATCTAATAATAACCTCACTTCTGGCATTATTAGTTCACATTTGACGAATTGATTGTGAGTAGTGAATAGTGTTTGGACCAATCCGAAACGATGAATTGCTATAAATTACTGATAAATTACCATAAATTATCGAAAATTTTTGAAAAATTTGGAAATTTTTAGATACCTTAATCTCACGAAAATTCACGATAATCTATAAATTTACTTGGAATTCTCGGAAATTTGGCCAATTATTGGATTTCTCCCAAAAATTTTTGGACACCTGAAATTTCCGTAAATTTTTGGTAATTTAAAAATTCATTTGGATTTTCCAACGGTTGTCATAGTTTATGGTGTTAAAAGATTTCGAAACATATTGAAAAATTTCAGTTATTAATGGTAGTTTCACCATAAATTTCCAGAAATATCGTTCATATTGTTTGTCAAATCAAAAATCCCCTGCATTTGTTTCGAAAAGTATTGTGTGCAACAGGTGCAGAAAATAGGCTGCAACAACTCATGTAAAGTTGCCATCGGCTCATCTTCGGGTCGTTTCCAGCACCGCAGTGGGGCGAAACGTCAAAATTTGTTTCAAAAGTGCCTGAAGCCTAGAATTTTAAATCGAGTTCGGTCTTTTTTTCCGACACACTCTTAATTAAATCAAAAGACAATTATGGCAGCCCATTTCCCAATTTTTTCATTATTGCACTTCTGTGTTAACAAATGGAATGAAAGTACTGTTAATATTCACAATTTTATTTCTTATCTTTTGGCAAACAATCTGAATAAATTCGGAGTTCATCAAAATCAAAACAGTGTCATCGAAGATACAAGTCAGTTTATAAAATATTTGAATTAGTTTTTCTAAACAAATTGTATGAACAAATTTCAAAGTTGGTGTTTATACGATTCAAAATATTTTGTTCAGTAAATCTACTTTGTATTTCACCGTTAGTAGTGCATAGTAAAAAATACTGTGACTAATCAACATTTTCTATTTTTATAAACAAATGATATCAACCAAAAAAATACGAATTTGTGGAATTTTTAAGACAAAAAAGCGAATTTTCGAGAAAAATGTTAATGTAAACGTTTGTTGAATCCTGAATCGAAATAGATTAATTTTAAATCAAACAGTTCTATTCTTTAACAAAAAAGATGAAATTTCTGCTAGATGAGATAAACTTTCAACAAAATACTCACAGTTAAATTTTCAACCGAAAGTGATTTTCGAGGCAAAAAAGAAAAGAGGTTTCATTAAGACATAAAGACGAATTTACTACAAAAAAGTTAGTTTTCAACAAGATAGTTCAATTCTCTGTCGAAATAGTTGATATTTCAACCACAGAAGAGTTTAATTTTAAATCGAAAACGATTGACCTCATCAACAAAGACGAATTTTCAACAAAATAGTTGAATCCTCAGCCAACACCAAATAATTTATAAAACGAAATGATAAATTTACTACGAAATAGTTGGTTCTTCAACCAAAAAAGATAAATATTCAACCAAAAATGTAACAGTTAAATTTCTGTCTGAAAAAATTAATTTTCATTAAATTAAAACTACTTTTCGCGAAATAGTTCGATTCCCAACCAAAGAGATGAATTTTTAACTAAAATGATGAATCTTTAAGCAAACAAGAATTAATTTTCAAAAAATCAGTGCAACTAACAATCAAGTAGTTGAATTTTTCACATAAAAATTAGTTCTCAATGAAAAATTTCATAGTTGATATTTCTACAAAAATTTTTTAATTTTCAATCGGAAACAGTTGAATTTATTCAGAAAGACGAGCTTTTAACAAAACAGCTGCATCCTCAATCAAAACAGATTGAAAGTGTAAATATTTCGTTAAAAATTCGTTTTTTTGGTACAAAATTATTCTTCTTGTTCAAAAGTTCAACTTCTTTGTTTAAAAATTAATTTTTTTGTTAAACGTTCATCATATGAGTTGAAAATGCACCTTTTTGGTTAAAAATTTTAATATTTTGTTGAAAATTGAATTTTTCGTGTAGAAAATTACCCTTTTGTTGAAAATTAACTTTTTTTCTGAAAAATTTATCACTTTGGTTGAAAATTCAACTACTTGGTTAAAAGTTGAACTACTTTTTAAAACTTTTTTCTGTTACACATTTATCATATAAGTTGGAAATTCATCTCTTTGGTTGAAAATTTTAATACCCTGTTGAAAACTCGTTCTTATTGGGCGAAAAATTAATTTTCTTGGTTGAAAATTCATTTCTTTGATTGCAAATTCAGATATCACTGTACTGATTCTAATTTATGGCGAATTCATTTCGATTTCTTACGGAAAGATAAAAAATAAAGTTGTAAAAGTGACAATTTTTTTCAACTTCAATTGGTAATACACAAGTGCAACAAAGGAAAAATTAAAAAATCAGCTCTTATAATTCTCTATGAAATTCAGTTAAGAGTATTTCCAATAAAAAAAGGTCGAAATCCAATGAGAATTCTGGCCTCTAGACTCTTTTGAAACAAATTTCGACGTTTTGCCCAACTGTGCGCCCCTAGGCCTACATTAGCCTATTGGTTAAGCCGGCCCTGTGCTGTTCTTTACAATAATGATCAATTTCGCATTTTCCTCATTTTTTATTTCCACCAGGTATACTCATTCTCCCGTCTTTTCTCCTTTTCCTCTCCTTCATCTTCCTTTCCAGCTCCCTCATCCATTCCACGACCTCTACCTTTCCTTTTTCATGCAGAACTTTTTTCATAGTCATGCCTCCGTTTTATGTTTTTCACAATCATTTAGCCAATGCGTTAATGTTGCTCTGCCTCGCTCACATAGTAGGCACCTTCTTTCTTTCTCTTTATCACAGTACTTATTTCACTCTTCTGTATTTCCACATCTCACACACGCAATTAATTTTTGCGACCCTCCTTCCCCTCTTTTCTTCAAATATTTTGCTACTCCATCTACCCTTATCCATGTATATTTCTCATCATGTCTCGCCTTCGTTATTTTTCTTTTTATTCCTTGCTTCAAGACTTCTCTGTCCCTTTCTATCACCTCCTGCTCTACCTTTATACCCCTTTCGTGTGCTCTACTGACTGATTCTCTCGACCATCCATTCCTATTTCAGTAACTTTCTCTTTTTCCATCCCATTATCTCATATCCCCAATTTCTCCTCAGCAGTTACCATCGGCTCATCATCGGGTCGTTCCCAGCTCGTCTTCGGCTCGCCTCAAACTCCCCTTCGATTTGCCTCTGGCTCGTACAGCAAACTCCACACTCGTGTGGAAATGCTTAATTTCCGCACTTGGAACACCATAAAATATTATTTTCAATTCGATATTGTTGAAAGTAAAAACAGTTTCCTCTCAATGAACAGAATATGATGCAAATTTTGAATAATACCAGATTCACTGTTCAGTCGATTTAGTTTATATTTTCGAAGTATTAAATCTCATCCATTTCTTTTTTTTCTTGCAGAAGCAGGTTCACCGAAAAGACTGCCTAATCAGGTATACGACCCCAGAAGTCCAGCCAGTACATCCGGAAGGAAGTTCGAAGAAGGCGTATCATCCACTAACAGAGATGCGAACGAGCCGAGTAGATTCTTATCAGCATTTCATTACGATGAAAGAGGTATTTTCTACGAGGAAAACGGTCACTATCATCCGGTCCAGCCAGGTATTCCTCTTCTAGAATACAGTGGCAATATCGTTGGAAGACCCAGAAATGGTTTGGTTGCTCCAATATTTAATAGTGATCGCAAATATGTCATGGCGGACAAAAATGACTATAACCTGCAATATGTACTTAACGAAGAAGCAGTTCAGATGTGTCGGAAGGAGTATGAGTCCGGTTCACCTATCCCGTCAAACTTTCTTGTAGTGAATCTTCTAGAACCACATGGAGCTGCAGTAAATGTTCTATCACATGATCGTGAAGTGAAGATTCAATCTTCTGCTCTAGTCAAAAAATCCGGAAAACGTAGCAATAAAAATAAAAGTGGTTTCAAGTGAGAAAAGTTCCTCACAGTAGGCGGTTTACGTTTTTAAAGAGGGCTTCGTACAGAGGGAAAAATTAGCATTAAATTAAGAAAATATCGGCAAGAATAAGGAGGATGCAGTATATTTCTCACAATGCACTAGAACCTTCATTCAACGGCTTACCATAATCCGTCTTCGTAAAGTTTCCGCCGACTGCATTTCGAATACTCACGTGCATATTTCACATTTATTATTTAATACACGCGTAATATTCTCTTTTCATCAACTAGTCCTCATAATTACAAAAGGTTCATCCTCTGTGATAACAAGAATTTACATTTGTACAAAATACAGTTAATCAATATTATGTATTCCCATTGGAAATAACGTCACAAACACGAAAAGGCCTCTTTTCGTATGCATTCGAACAGTGCCGGATTACCTGTGTAAAAATATTTCGTCTTGGACTTCGTCTTGATGGTGAACAATTAAGACATTTCCAAGACTTGTTCAAGACGTCTGGGAAGTCTGGCTTATGAAACGGAGCCAGATTTCATTTATCTCTTAAGCCAGGAAAAAGTTTTCCATTGCCTACCTGCCCTGGCGGAAAGGGTCTTCCTTATACCGCCATAAAAGCTAATCCTTATTTATGTTTAAACAATTTTGTAAATTTATTGTACAATATGCATATTGAATAAATCCATTTTATTTCATTTATTGTTACTATCACACTTGTTTGGCGGAAATTCCAAAAATGTTGTCCGTTTTTCCGTATTCCTTACGGTTTAGGAGATCCTTATAGAAAACTACAAATTTAATCTTCTTGAAGTAAATTTTAGATGGCTTTAGTCGTGAAGACTCGCAAATTCTGATTTTTTTTTTACTTTTGAATAGTTATTTTAAAAATTAAACAAAGAAATCATTAAAAAATTTAAGTCTAGATTATCTGCTCCCTTTTTTATGGGCCTTTGCCAAAACAACAGAAATTTTCACGTCCTGAGATAAGTTTCGTTCGTCTGGCTGAATGCATCGCCCTGAGAGCTACCACCATAAAGCCAAGACAAAAATTCGATGTCTAGCAAGTCTGGCTTATGAGACGGAACCAGACTTTAATGTCTTGGAGACAAAATGAAACGTCTTAGAATCAAAACCAAGACGAAACATCTTTGCACGGGTAACCATAATGCCAATATAGGCAATGGCCTAGGGGACCCAAGACCCCAGGCCATTTGTTCATTCAAAATTATACTTTGAAATTAGTTTGCACGAAAAACTGATGTTTGTCCTAATATCTCTAACTTTTGTTGCTCTAATTGTCTAACAAACTCAGAGTTAGTATCTGAAGCAGCATTTCATGTCAAATGTATGCAGGAAGAGTTACATTCCTTTGGCGCATGTGGAACCCACCCTAAGTCAGCCCCTAAAGTTTCAATTATTCTATTAAAAAACACTAATTTGAAAATTCAAAACGTTTTCGACAGTAATGGCAGAATTTAATGCCAAAAGCATACCCAAAAAAGATTCATCCCTCTAACACAGGTGGAACTCACCCATAATGATGAAACATGGAACTTTGAATGAAACTTTTCCAGATACTTTAGGCAAGAAATTCTGCTATTAATAGCAAAAACATTTCGACTTTCGAGATCAGTGTATTGTCAGAAAAATTTTGAAACTTTAGGGGTTGATTTGGGATGGCTTTCATATGCGTTAAGGGGTTGAATTTTCTTAGGTGCTTGTGGCATGCAATTCTGCTATCATGACCGAAAACATTGCGACTTCTTGAATTAGTGTTTCAGAATTTTCAAACTTTGGTGGTTAAATTGGGGTGGGTTCCACATGCGCTAGAGGGATACAACTTTTTCGGGTAGCATTTAAAGTCCCACTTGTAGGGATTCCCCGGAAAGTACTCCACGGAAATTCTACGAAAATTCCAGCTGGAAATTCCGTTGACTTTGGGTGGAAATTCCGCAAACTTTGCTGTTGCATATTCCAGCCTGTAATAGGCACAGGAAATTCCGAGAAAACGCTATACTATTTTTACCTCTGGCCTCGGTCAATTCCCGCAGGTTTTGGCCGTCGTCCCAACATATTCCGTTTACACTAGGTGTGAAAATACATCTTCCTCGAAGGAGTTGTGCATTTCAACTCTATGACACTCAAGGCTGCACAGTAGAGTTAAGTCGCACTTCCGGATGCGCACTAGAGTTATGCTGCATTTCCAGCTGCGCAGTAGACTTCTATAGTGTATATGATTCCACAGTTCAACTCTATGACACTTGAGTCTGCGCAGTGGAGTTATGTCGGACTACCAGATGCGCACTAGAGTTATGCCGCATTTACAGCTGTGCAGGATACTTCCGTGGGCTTCATGGTTGCGCAGTTCAACTCTATAGCACTAAAGGCTACGCAGTAGAGTTATGTCGTACTTCCGGATGCGCACTAGAGTTACGACGAATTTCCGACTGCGCGGTAGACTTCTATAGTGCTTATGGTTGCGCAGTTCAACTCTATAGCACTAAAGGCTGCGCAGTAGAGTTATTTCGTACTTCTGGATGCGTACTGGAGTTATGCTGCATTCACGGCTGCGCAGGATACTTCTGTGGGCTTTATGATTGTGCAGTACAATCGTATAATACTTGAGGCTGCGCAGTGGAGTAATGTCCTACTTGCAGATGCGCACTAGAGTTAAGCCACATTTCCGGCTGCGCAGGACACTTCTGTCGGCTCTATGCTTGCCCGGTTCCACTCTATGACACTAAAGGCACTGAGCAATATGCTCCGGAAGTACGAATTAACTCTATTGCGCAGCCTTAAGTGTTTTACAATTGTACTGCGCAACCATAACGCCCACAGAAGTGTCCCGAGCACCCGCGAATGCGTCATAACTCTAGAACACATTCGGAAGTACGACATAACTCTACTGCGCAGCTTTTAGTGTCATAGAGTTGAACTAGACAACCATGAAGCCCACGGAAGTGTCCTGTGCAGTTGTAAATGCGGCATAACTCTGGTGCGCATCCGGAAGTACGACAAAACTCTGCTGCGCAGCCTTTAGTGTCATAGAGTTGAACTGCGCAACCATAAGCACTATAGAAGTCTACCGCGCAGTCGGAAATTCGACGAAACTATAGTGCGCATCCGGAAGTACGACTTAACTCTACTGCTCAGCCTTTAGTGTCATAGAGTTGAACCGGGCAACCATAGAGCCGACAGAAGTGTCCTGCGCAACCGGAAATGTGGCTTAACTCTAGTGCGCATCTGGAGGTACGACATAACTCTACTGCGCAGCCTATAGTGTCATAGAGTTAAACTGCGCAACTATAACGCCCATATAAGTGTCCTGCGCAGCCGTGAATGCGGCATAACTCTAGTGTGCATCCGGAAGTACGACGTAACTCCACTGCGCAGACTTAAGTGTCATAGAGTTGAAATGCACAACTTCTTTGAGGAAGATGTATTTTTTACACCTAGTGCAAACGGAATATGTTGAGAGGGCGTTCAAAACGTTTTTCGTAAGAGTTCCGGATTCCAGACTCTTCCGTCTTTATATAGTAGAACATGAAGTGGAGCACAGAAGCACAAAATATGATAGAAAAAGAGTAAAAAAGATGTGGAATTATTGAATATGTGTCAAAACTTGAAAATTTCTTCTTCAGATCAAATCAATGTCAACGTCATGATTCAAATATTCTACAGAAATCCAAAGAAACTACTGTCACTTTTATTTCGGAAACAGCAATCGAAAGCGAGAAGACGGTATTGAAACTATCGGCAATCACAGAAAAAACAAATAATAAAATGTGTTGGAGATAAATTTTCGAACCGTTAACAATTGAACGTATTCATGCACAAATTTTATCGAAGTTAGGAGAATAATTCTGACGTCACTACTACGTCATGTTATCAGCTGTGCTTAGTGAAGCATCAGTGAGCAAATTAAAGTGGAACAAAGAATCGGTAACTAACAAAAAATATAATATTGTTCTTGTTAAAAATGTTCTCTGAAATATCTTATACTATTGTAAACGAACAAGAGCATATTTTACACCACTTAGCAAAAAGCAAATGACAGGCCAAAATTCGCCATTTTTTCCAGTTTAATTACTTCAACCGAACGGTAGATAGCACTGGCGTATCCACTCTCCAGGCAAGTTTAAAAACGCGAAATTATCTTCGTTTCATGTCAAATTTAACCGGCAAGGTGAATTTTTGTTGCAGCAAGTTTTCCACTTGGAGTCGATGTAATATTTATCTTTTGGTTTTTTTTCTGTGATATTTATTTCGCAGCCTGATTATTTCATAAATGCAAACTGTGAAACATGTATGTAATGCAGTAAGTACATATGGACAGTATATTAAAACTATTATAAAATATTTCTCTTTTTTAGAGTTCTTAAATGCCCAAAAATTTATGTTGAGCAAACGCTGTGGAGAATATGCACAGCATTCAAGCTCGATCAAAGCATTCATAGAGAATTTAAGAGAATTTAAATCATTTATTGTTGTAATTATTTGTCAAAACTTCCTAAATTTAACACACTATTCAATTAAATTGAACAAAAGATTAATTTTCTACCGAAAAGATGATATTTCAAGAAAATAGTTAAACTTTGAATGAAGGAGATGAATTTTTAACTGAAAAAGATTAATTCTCAACGAAAAAAGCAATAGTTGATATTTCAATCAAAAAAGATTTGCATTGAAAATGAAAAACAGTTGAATTCGACCAAAGAAATGAATTTTCAACAAAATAGTTGAATTCTCCGCCAAAACAAATTAATTTGCTACCAAAAAGTTGCATTTTTAACAATATCAATTTTCAACAAAGAAGTTAATTTTTAAATAAACACTCCAATTTTCAACCGAACAGTTGAATTATTTATCAAATTGTTAAAATTTTAAGTCAGAAAGGCGAATCTTCTGAAACATTCGAATTTTGAATACGCGAACATAAATTTTCAAGATAAAATATCATTTTGAACCAAATAGGAGAATTTTCAATAAAATAGTTGAATCCTAAAAAAAAAAGATTTTTTACTGAAATGATGAATTTTCAACCAAACACTCATATTTTTAATCAAACTATTAAAATTCAAGTTCAGAAAGACGAATATTTTGCAGAACAGTTAAATTTCAAACCCGAAAATGTGAATTTTCAAGAAAAAAGTTCATTTTCAAACAAATAGTTGAATTTTTTACCAAAATTTCAAGCCAAAAAGCAGAATGTACTACAAAACATTTGAATTTTGAACTCCAAAACATGAATTTCCATGAAAAAGTGAATTTTGAACCAAATAGAAGAATTTTTAACAAAATAGTTAAATTTTTAACCAAAAAAAGATGAATTTTCATCTAAAATGATGAATTTTAAACCAAGCACTTGAACCAAACTATTAAAACTTGAGTCCAAGAAGACGAGTATTCTACAAAACAGTTGAACTTCAAACACGAAAATATAAATTTCTGAGAAAAAAGTTCATTTCCAACCAAACAGTTCAATTTTCAACCAAATAGAGCTTCCAACAAAATAGTTGAATTCACAACCAGAACAGATTGATTTGCTACCAAACAGTTGCATTTTCGCCAAACAAGATGAAATTTTAACCAAAAGATATGAATTTTCAAACAAAAAGGTTGAATTTTCAACAAAAGATTTAAATTTTCAACCCGAAAATATGAGTTTTCTACAAAAAAGTCAATTATCAACCTAACAATTAAAGTTTCAACCAAATAGTTGAACTTTTTAGCGAACTATTAAAATCTGAAGTCAAGAAGACCAATATTCTACAAAACAGTTGAATTTTGAACATGAAAATATGAATTTTCAACAGAAAAGTTAATTATCTTACCCATTTTGATATTTAGAAGGATTGAAAAAAACATTATTTAAAATAAACTCGCGAAATTGTACACATATTCCGATTTTTTGTGTTAGTTATTCAAAATTTAACCACTCACATGTGGCTATAGTAAAGGATTATTCAAGTATAATGTATTGCTTTGAATGTGGCAGGGTGAAGAGTCGATTTCTTCAAAAAATGTAGTAAGTAATACTGGAAAATCTCGAAATTCCTGGAAAAAAAACCTAGATTTGCCAGGGAATTTTTTTCCAGGAAGTGAGTAGACACCTTGTGAAGTGAATATTTATTTGCTTAAATTATAATATTACATACGGTTTTATGAAAGATATGTTTTCTACTGCTTGAGCTTGTTTTATCATTTGAATTAAGCGCCCTTTCTCATTTGAGGCGATACATTTTCGCGCGAAATTCAAACACCGTAAATATGATTCAAGTAATTTTCGATAATTTTAGCTGTGTGAACGACTACAATTTGAAATAGAACGTAGAAAATTCAAAGTGCTAAGAATAGCTCATTAAATTTCCAATGTACATAAAGGTCAATCATATTCTCGAGCATATTCTCATGCTCGTGCGAATTTCTTCAAGCACATGAAGTCTTTACAACACTACTATCCTTCATTTCGACAACTTTTTGAAATTATTTTTTTCTATTAGGTACAAATAGAATTTTGAAATCAGTTACTGAAAACTAATGTTCACGCGTTTTTATGAAATTATTTAGTTACATGTCAAATGTAATGAGGTTCAAAAAAAAGTAGGCGTAGGGCCCCCTGAATAATTATGGTCAAGGGGTCCAAATTTTCCTAATCCGGTACTGCATTCTAACATTTTGTATTAAGTGAAACTGAGATAGTTAGATGTAGATGGAGATAGGTCTATGTTTTCAGCGAGAACTGTAGCGTGCTTGTCTTGCCACCTAGTGAACAGTGATCTCTAGTTTACCAGCCGCTAGGTAGCGCAAGGTGATAGGCCCGCGAAAATTCAAATTGGATGAAGGAAAAAATTCTTTTTTTATACGAATTAATGATTAATGTTCATCTTTCATTAATAAAAGGAAGTAAAAGTAAGAGTTGTGCAGTTTGAAAAGGAAAAATGTAATATTTTAAGTACTTATCAGTTTTTCTTGCGTAGTTCTGAATTTCACAAATATAACATCACTGTCTACTGAAAAATTGTTTCAAAGTACAAGTTCTAAAAGCTTTTCTATTTTTCATGCCGAAAACTATCAAATGCCACACAAAGTTACCAGTTATATCAATAAATGAACCTTAAGACCCTTAAAGCCGAAATATAACCTCAAATTTGGGATAAAATGATTGATCCCTTTGTATATTACTCTAATATTGCTGAATATATGATTCATTTCTATTAATTTGAAAAATGTCAAAGTGGTCGAGGCAGAGGTTAAAGTGTTGTGCCAAAATAGAGAAAAGTGGTGGCGATAAACCATTACTAAGGCTTTTCATCATCTTATGTGAAAAGTATCTTGCGTATTTCGTGGGTGGCCCTTTTCGTGACTCCCTAGCGGAGAAAAGGAAAGGTTCGGAAAGGGTGTTCCATCCTATCCTTTCCGACTTCTATGTGAACTTTGCTTCCGACTTCTTTTCGAACGTCTCTCTTTGCCGAAGCCTTCCGAAGCTTTCCGAGGTCTTTTCGAATGCTACGACTAATTCACGAGCGAAAGAGTGATTGACCATCCCAGGATCTGAATCAAAATGGCTCTGGCGGCAAGAGACAACAAGACACTGTCAGCGATTTTCCGAAGATCATTGCTTAAAGTCACAAATAATTTTGTATCTTCCTAATTTCCCATAGTTTTCAATAAAACATCATTATGTGCGCTAATTTTTTGAGAAAATCTTATTTTTTTAAAGTGTAAGCTGTAAATGTAGAATCGAGCAAAGTGACGCTACTTCGCTTCTACAAGTGCAGCTCAGAGCAATTTATATTTTATAGTGTATTGTTTTGACAATACAAAAAAAAAATTCTATGAAAAAGGACAAATAGTGATTACAAATGAGAGTTAGGCAAATGGAAAACTCGAAATTTATATAATTCAGAAGTGATTATGGAAAGCAATGATGTGCAATGTACGAAAGTCAAAAAGGCTTTCAAGCTATGATGATTGTTATGATATTGATGATTGAGTAACTGAAAATGTTGTGATTTGCGAGAAAACTATTGAGCAAGTTGTTGAAGTTGTTGTAACACGTCTTTGGTTCGGGCGCCTTCGGCGCCCTCACCTGTGACCCCTCCTAAAAACATAACACTTATCGCGGAAAGGCCTTCGCCTCTCACATCATACGCAATATACTAATCTTTATTCAAGAAAATTTCGTTTGTCTCAAGATAATTTACTCGAATAAAAGAACTTGATTTTCTTCAATCAAGTATATAATATATATTCTTGAAACAAGACCAATTTTTATGGATCATATAATATTGTATCGTCTGTACTTGTACTGATATTTTCTTGACCCAACTTTCGGTTTTTTCCGTGTAAAATATTCAAATATATTATTAAAAAAATTTTAATTTCATATTTTTATTTGAAATTATTATTGTGAAAACTAAATGATTTTAATAGATTGATGATATATCCAATAGAAAACCAAAATTTATTTCATATTTCTCTTGACTCCCAAATCTCAACCACGAGTCTCAAGTATTAGGTTTTGTATTCCAAACACTAAGTTCCAATGCGTAAGTTCTGAACCACGAATCCAAAACTGTAAGTCTCAAAAATACGTACACACTGTATATACCGCAAGAATTAAAAAGATTGTTTTGTTAGAAATCATATAGAAAGAACCCCACGCAAAATATACAGAAAAAGCCTTCCGGTGAAATTGTCTCATTATGACATTTGATAAGCATCACCGGAAGCATAAAAAAACCGAACTTAACCGAATTTTGACGGAAAGGCCTTTTCCATATATTTTGCCTGGGGTCCTTTTAATAATTTTCAACAATAAATAATCGTAAAATCTAATAAAAAAATCAGCATGCAATATTTTTAAATTTTCAATGATCTTTTGAACAATAATATAATAAAGACACAAAATAATAATGACATTGCTTAAAATTGGAATATGTATATCATAGGTCCGAGATAATGTCAAATTTCAGGGGTCAAGGTTCCAGTACTAAACACGAGAGGTCAAATATGTAAGGTCATGGGTCATATGTCAAATGTTGAAGGTCAGTGTTGAAATGTCATATATGAGAGGTCAATGGTCAGTTTTGTAATTTACGTTATTTCATTATTAAAAAACTATCTGGAGGGCACAGTGATCATATTTACTCAATTATCTTAATTGAATAATTTAATTCATTCAATTGTATGAACCTGATCACAGAATCTCTTGGGTCAATCATATGGTCCCGCACAGCTTGGTAATTTTCACAAATTAGAAGAAACTAAGATTGTAAGCAGCAGAATTATGGGCACCTGACCTGGTATACAAATTTCGTTAAGTCTTCTTTTATTTAAGAAATTTTTTATTACATGAATATGGTGTTCACAGATGCTCGAAAAATTTATAACAAATCATTATTGATAGTTTTCCTAAGAGGAAATTCTAAAAGAAATTTGAATTAAATTTTCATATAGGTTTTTCTTTTAGTGATTAATTTCTTATAAAATGCAGACTCCTAGTGATCGTCATCACTGAAGAGACGAAATTAGCTCTAGGAATTGGTTTGATTTTGAGGCGAGTTAAGTCATACGTGAATCTTGTCAAAGAATTAGTTTTGTATTTGACGGAAGTGCACGACAATAAAATATTTCAGATCCATTTGAAGGGATTTTCGGTTCGTTTCTTACGAAGTTCCAAACTCGGAGAAATTAGAACAATAATTGTGGTTGAATAACTTTTGAATTGGATAAATTGCTAACAATTCAAAGGAAATTGAAGAAGTCAAACTGCTACTGAGAAAACAGAAACTACTCTTAGAACAAAAACAGACGGTTTTTCGAGATCCTACGATCAATTTGGCAAAAGCAAACGAAATTCGATCTACTCGTGAAAGAGGCCGTCTAATCGATAAGAAAATCAGTAACTCATCGATCAAAGGTACTTCTAATCAATCTAATTATGTACCCGACTCAGCTAAATTATTTTTTTGGAACCTCCACTGTTTGTCTAATATAACAGACCTGTGTGGCAGTATAACCGACCTAGATTATGCTCAGTACAGTAATTCTATGCTAATAGAATATTCAGATAATTTTACTTTTATTGGATCGCAAGGCGATCGGAGCTGACCCTGTAGAGCGATTTAGAGGTTTCGCGGACTGCGACTTTGTCAGATCACCTCCCTATTGCCATTTGTCTTGATGACCAAAGAATAGAAAATTTTAAACCCAGTAAGAGAAGAGCAGTCAATCAGAAGTTAATTTTTAACCAGAATATTGGCGACAAATTTGGGAACAAAATGGAACGCAGAAAAGAGCTTGAAATGAAGGAGGGCGATGTGGGGATTCTGAATAGTAAATAATTGAACCGAAACAATAATACTGCCGTGCCAAGATGTCAGACAACTCAGCAGTGCCACTAACGGAAAACAAAATGTCATATAATGCATATTTTTTTGCTACTTTTTGCTATTTTTACCAAAAAAAAGATAATGTTTTCTCTCTATTAGTTTTCGGGAAAACAGGACGGCGCTAGCCTGTCGTCAACTCAGCAACGCCCGCTACAAAATTCATTAAATTTTAAAAAAACACAAGGTTACATTTTTTTGCTCTTCTTCTGCTTTCCAATGTGCTACGAATAACTCTTGTAAAATCAATCCTCATTTGGAAAAACTACCCCCGAAGTGAAAAAAGGATTGAAAAAATTGACTAGAATAGATTTTTTTGCTCTTTTCTTGCTTTTCGCAGACTTTGCACATTTTTGGACTCCTACCTTAGCGAAACCCACCCAAGTTCGACCTTATCCAGGTAGATCAGTCATATGGTTTTTTTATCGAGTCAATGCTGAGAGCGATGCAGCATGTTACATGCTTTAAAAACTACCCTTATCGTGAAATTGGTCTAAATTTAATTAGTGGTAGACTATGCACCTTTTTTTATCGACTCTCGATTTTTGTCTTTACAAAGACAGACAAATTTTGTACCCAAAGAAAGATTTGGATGTCCTATGAAGAAATCCGTTTTCAAAATTTTGTCTATATGTCAGGATTTCGAGATATCCTAACCTAAATGAGCCAAAATGGCTAGTTCTTACCATATTGGATTTCATATAGCTCAAAGGAAAATTCTTTTTTCTAAATGTGGCGAACGCCAATGTCTATTGCAACTCTTTGCCTTTAGATTGCTCCCTGGACCATTGCAATCCATTTTTTTTCGCGGAGATATAGCATACTAAACAAGAGAGTATCGGGGTTATGGGATTATGGGTTATGTGTCTTTGGATTCCGGGTTTTGGATTGACAGGATCACAGAATCCATAGAACCAAAACGCATACATCCAAAAACTATAAACCGAAAACCCATAAACCCAAAAACACAAAATACACAAACTTATAACCCTGATACCCTTATATTAAATATGCTATATCTTCGCGAAAGAAAATTTGATCGCAATGGTCCAGTAGATAATTTAAAGGCAAGGAGTTCCACTAAACATTGGCATTCGTCACATTTGGGAAAATGGATTTTACTTTGAGCTATATGGGATCAAATACGGGAAAAACTAGCCATTTTGGCTCATTTAGGTTAGGATGTCTCGAAATCCTGACATATAGGCAAAATTTGGAAGGATTCATTTATAGGACATCAAAATCCTTCTTTGGGTACGAAATTTGTCGGTCTGTGTGAAAATAAAAATTGAGAGTCGGTAACCGAAGGTGCACAGTCTACCACCAATTGAATTCAGATCCATTCCACGATAAGGGTAGTTTTTTGGGGTTGCTAAGACTTGTTCCCTTACAGCATTAAGTTGATAAAAAAATCAAGTAACTGATCTACTAGTATAAAGTCGAATTTGTATGGGTTTCACTGAGTAAGGTGTCCAAAAAATTGCATAATCTACTACTAATCAAATTCAGACTAATTTCCCAATGAGGGTAGTTGTTTAGGACTGCTAGAACTTGATCCCTTGTAGCATTGAATAAAAAAATCATGTGACCAATCTACCTGGATAAAATTCAGACCAATTTCACGATTGGGGTGATTTTTTTGGAATTCTAGAAATTCATAAAGACTTACTTACTCCTCAGAGTATTGAGTCTATCAAAAAACCAGGTGAGTGATCTACCTGGATAAGTTCGAAGTTTTAGGAGTTTCGACTCTAGCAGTTTTGAAAACATTCTTAGAGGTCTTCTCATCAAATTTAGTCAAATTTCACTATAGGGGTGGTTTCCTGGGATAGGTGAAACATGAACCCTCATTATATTAACACGCTGGTAAAGTCAAAAAATGGAACTACTTTAATAAGATCGAATTTTCGTAACTTTGAATCTTGAATATTCATTAGCAGAAACACCACGGCCCTGTATTTCAAGGAAAAAATGAATCGGGGACTTGATATTATGTGACAATCATGTATAGAACGGGATGCATTTTTTGTGAATGTTATTTGGACATATGGTTCTCATAGGTTATTACACAGAATGAAAGCCACAATGTATTTTACAACATACATGTAGATCCCAAACATTCCTAGTCACACGAGTGGTTTTTTAGGATTTCAAAATAATTTCAACTTATCTTTGAAAATAATTTTGATAACTATTTGAGAAAATTATTTTCGAAAAGAGTCTGCACTCAAGAAACTTTTAATCATGCCGAAAGTTTAGATTGAAATAATTATGCTTAAAAGTACCGTGTTACTATTTTATACGTAAGTTCAATCTGGATTTCGAGCCTTTTTTTAAATACGTGTTTTCGTTACAGGGTGTTGCTTTTTTTATATAAGGGTTGATTTTGCAAAAGCGATGGATATAACGTTGGAAAATAACGAAAGAGCACGAAAATCCCAACAGTTAATGTGTTCAATTTTTGGCATCAGTCTGCAAGTTTGTATTCGGATACAAATACGGAGATTGATTTTGTAAAGATTAGGGGTGAAGAATAATTTTGCTCCTCAGTAATGTTTTCCAACTACCGTATTAGTATTTTATATGTATTTTCCATCTAGATAAAGAGTTCCTTTTTTCAAATACGTTCTTGCAGCACAGGGGGTTGCTTTTTCAATATAAGGGTTGATTTTACAAAAGTGTTTCATATCATATTGGGAAGCAAAGAGCGAAAAAATCTATTCCAGTCATTTTTTTCAATACTTTTTTTCATTATAGGGGGTAGTTTTTTATAATAAGGTTTTTGATTTCACAAAAGCGATTCGTAGCACACTGTGGAGCAAAAAAAGAGCGAAAAATGTAACCGAGTCATTTTTTTTAAATTTAGTGATTTTTGTAGAGGGCGTTGCTGAGTTGACGGCAAGATAGCGCCGCTTGTTTTCTCGAAAAGTCATAGAGCATAAAAATTATTTTTTTTTGTGAAAAATAGCAAAAAAATGCATTTTATGACATCTTGTTTTTCGTTATTGGCGCTGCTGAGTTGTCTGACCTTGTGCCAAGCTCATAAGTCATAACTTCATTTTGGATGAGTCACATGTCACTTTACCAAACTTTAGAAAAAAAATATAGACCTCTTCCTTGTAGTTTGTGTTTATGAACGAGTATTTTATACATAATACTGAGAACCGAATCTGGAGAATCGTTGCTCTCCAGTATGAAAAAAAATTTTTGAATTCATTTTTGAACCACTCTAATGCGAATGATGCTAAAGAAATATAGTCATAACCGCTTATTTGAAAAGGGGTACAATTTTAGATAAAAGAATTGTAATAGCCGCTTGACTAGAAGGGCGTAAAATTTAGGGTTTAAAAAAAGAATTGTATCAGCCTCGTGGGAAAAGGGCGTACAATTCACGGTACTCTTAGGTTTGGTAGGCGTCAGCAACTTGATTTTTTTGCCTTTATTGGCGGGGAATGATACCCTCATTAATTCTTGTTTATTTATCAATAATATACATGGGAAAATTCAGCCTCAGTACTACTCTACTTTTGTTTGTTTATTTTACTTGAGATAGTAAGTTAAGACGAAGAAAAATAAAATACACATTGTCTGCGAACGACAATTCTAAACGCGAGAAAAACGATTAATAGTAAAATTTTGAAACAAACTCAAAACAAACATTTCTGTTAGTCAATCGTGATAAAGGCGAAATACAATAATCTGAAAATAGTAAAAACGGATTTATTTGAAAAATATTATTTTATAATTTGTGACGCGCTCCGAAGAAAGGGACCTAAGAGCGACAGCGCTGATTTTAGAGGAG
>JAUMHM010000083.1:8818321-8837615 GCA_032362435.1 Melikaiella ostensackeni
CCTAACGAAACTGCTCTATCTAAAAAAAACGAAAGAAAATTCAATCAAATATAACACTATTTGCCAATGACTACCCGTTAACGAAAAAAATCGGATTTAAAAAGAAATGTGTGGTTTGAAATGTTTATCTATTAAATTTACATATAAAATTAAGTAATTATAACATTTTTAACACTTGTTTTCAGTACAAAATTCAACTGTTGAAAATTCAAGAAAGAAGCGAATTTCATGTTAAAAAGAAGTGTTCAAAATGTTATATTTGCATATTTTATATGAGTGTTTAAATAATAAATATTTCAATCCCTAAAATTGAAATTCTGAAAAAAGCCGATTTTTTCGAGAACGGCTCGCCGTTTTATTCTTGAGTTTTCAACACTTAACAATTCATTTTTTGGTTGAAGATTCATCATTTTAGATGAATTTCGTCATTTTGGTTTGAAAATTCAACAATTTTGGGAAAAAGTATTTATTTTTGGTTGAGAATTCGTATTTTTGGTTTCAAGTTCAACTGTTTTGATTTAAAGTTTTCTTCGATTTTCAACAGTTGAAAATTCAACTGTATTAAATTCAATTTTCTTGCATTTTGAATAGTTGAATTTTCAGCAATTGAAAATTCAAGAAAAATGTGAATTTTATACCAAAAACAAGTGTTAAAAATATTATATTTACATAATTTTAGATAAGAATTTAATAAATAAACATCAATCCATAAAATAAAAGTATGTAAATATAATATATAAGCAGTGAATCTTCCCCCAGGTCAATCATTTCGATTATTATTTCACGTCATCAATCGAATAAACACAAAATTAGCCTCGAAGTAGCTTTGTAAGGGAATAAAAGTTTTTTTTTATGTAAATTATTGGCACATTTATATATGTTTTATATATTTTATATGCTTTTCTCCAACAATTTACAGGTTATGCCATCCTACTCATCAATGTACCAAAATTCACAAAAATACAGTAGAAAGTAACGAAAACGAAATTATAAGATTTTTAAGATTTATTTTTTATTTATAAACTTTTAATTTTTCAGTATAAATACTGAAATCTTGAATCATCGCACTGCTTTTAATAATTATGTCGTACATGTACGTTTGCAACTCTGCTTGTAAATTTCTCGCCTTGAGTTGGAGCATTCTTGCTGTGAAATTGAAAGAGTATCCTATTTGGTTTTTATCATATTCTCCTTTAATATTGCACATAATTGTATAATATTGTACCAGACGACGCAAAATTATCCATTTTTTCATGCTATCATAAAAACTCAAAATCGAAAAAAATGACTTAGAACTGTACATGGACAGAAAAGTACCTGGAGTGATATACGGAAGGAACCAGAGTTGGAGCTCTCTGCAGTGGAGTTGTCGGTTTTCAACAGTCAACAATTTATTTTTTTGGCTGAAAATTCATCGTTTTAGTTAATTTTCGTCTTTTTGGTTTAAAAATTCATCCCTTTTAGCTAACACTTGAAAATCTTATTATTTGGTTTAGAATTTAATTATTTTGTTAAAAGTTTAACAATTTTGTTAAAAAGTCGTCCTTTTTAGTTGAAAATTAATTTTTTTGGTTCAAAGTTCAACTTTTTTGTTGAAAATTTATCTTTTTGGTTGGAAATTCAACTAGTTTGGTATAAAATTGAAGTGTTTGGTTGTAAATGAACTTTCTTGTTGGAAATTCATATTTTCAGATTGAAAATTCAATCTGCTTTGTAGAAAATTCGTCCTTTTGATTTGAAACTTCAACAATTTAGTTGAAATTGTTTTTTGTTTTTAACTGAAAAATAAACGCTTTCGCTAACTTTTTTTTTATATGAAACTTCATCTCTTTCAGTAGAAATTCCTTCTAAATTATTTTTTTTTGGTTAAAAAATTCAACTGTTCGGTTGAAGATTCAACCATTTTTGATCTAACATTAAAATCTTTTTTTATCGAAAATTCAACTACTCCGTTGAAAGTTGAAATACTTTGTTCAAAATTCATTTTTTTTTGTTGAAAATTTATCGCTTTGGTTGAAAATTTAATATTGTTTTGAAAATTCATTTATTTAGGCAAAAAACTAATCTTCTTGGTTGAAAATTTATCTTTTTGGTTGAAAATTAGTCTTTTTTAGTTGAAAATTCTTGTAATTTTTTAGAAATTCGTCTTTTCTGGTAGAAAGATGTATTTAAAACGGGCAGTTCGAACACTCGCGTGCATATTTCGCATTTATTTTTGAATACACGCGGAAAATTCTCTTTTTAATTATTAGTCTTTATTATTAAAAAGTCCATCATTTGTGCTAACAAAAATCTACATTATTTTGTGCAAAATACAATTACACTGAACTCTCAGTTCACGGGCTTCGGTATACCGCCTCCCTAGAATTGCCGCCGGCTCGAATTCGTTGATGAGGGGGTACAAGAGGCCGAGAGAGGCGCGTGAGCTCAGCGGAGTTCAACAGTTCCCCCTGACTGTTCGCATCGTATATACATTCTTAGAAGAGCCTCGCGGTCATACCAGGCCATACCCGAGACAGGAGTTGAACGGAGAGTTGAGTTTAGAAGAAAAGCTTGAATGAAGTGTGCATTTAGGAAAACGTAACACAGGAAATTGAAAAACTTTGATTCGACGAAGAAAACCGTCCCTCCCGCCATTTAATTATTTTCGGTCTAGCCTATTATGTGGCCTGCCACATTTTAATTTCGATCGACTTCCGTTCCGATAAATGATTCTGCACGACAGTAGATGCCACACCAGGTGCGACCTGTGCGTTCAGGTTCATTTCGCTTTAACGAATTCGGGGCTATTTTGATGAATATTTATCGGGACCCATAATTGACACTCGAATCTATACTTTTCCGGACGATTTATTGCTTGAAAAGGAAAAGCTTGTGGGGAAAAAAAAGGAAAAAAAGCAGAGAAGAGGAAATTTTATTGGATAAAAATACGAGAACTTTTTTGCAATTAAGGGAAAATATCCATGTTTATTTTTTATTCAAAAAGGGTTGGATCTATTTCTAGAACACGTTTTAATTCCCTCTGACATGTGAAATTTTCCTTTTCATGTCGAAATTACGAAGTAGAATTTATTTCTATATCTGAATATGTATAAGTAAAAAATATGAATCAGCGAGTAGAAGCCTCCTTGCAAAAAAGTTGATTGCCTTCTCCCCTTTCGCTTGATAATTACAACGCAGTTTTCTGATTTCAAAGGCAATCTAGTCCCTCCAGGAAATTCGATTCAAACACTGGGTAAGCCAATATTAGGCGTCGTCCATAAATGACGTCACTTTTTTGGTCAATTTTTACACCCCCTCCCCTCTGTCACACAAAGTCACGCAAGGCGAATCCCCTTCTCTTTTTAATAATGTTACGTCACGATTGGACCCCTCTCCCCTGTTTTTTTTTCATTTTATCTTGAACTATTGTTTTAAAAATAAATTATACTAAGATTACATTTTAGTTGAATAATAAACAATTTCGAAAATGAACTTTTATTTAGCAAAAATAGTTTCGTTATTGCCGAGCGTCGCCAGATTGAGGCTCGATGAAAACAATGTAGTTAGAAAATTTTCACTCCGAGCTTTACGCGGATAATTATTTTAAGCATCTAAAAAGGAGATGATCAAAGTCGGGGTGACTATTAATTTTCCAAAATATTTTATTTGCGGATTGATATGTTCATTTATTAAATTCTCATGTAAAATGATGTGAATATCAAATTCTCAACATGTATTTTCAATACGAAATATATTTTTTTCTTGAATTTTCAACAGTTGCAAATTGAAGAAATTTGAAAACTGAATTCTCAACAGTTAACAATTTAATTTTAATTTCAATTTAAATTCAATTTAATTCAATTTTAATTTCAATTTCAATCAATTTACAATTTTCATCAATTTTCAACAGTTAAAAATTCAAGAAAAAAAGCAAGTTTTGAAAGAAAATTAAATTTTTAATTGTTCAAAATTCAGCTGTCAAAAATTGAATTTCCTGTTGTTGAAAATTCATTTGCTAAAAATTCAATTTTCTTCAATTTTCAACGGTTGGAAATCCTATTTTCTTTCAAAACTTGCTTTTTTCTTGAATTCACAAGTGTTCAATATTTATAAAAATTGAAGATTAAATTTTCAACAGTTAAATCATTGCTTTTTTTAAATTTTCAACTGTTGAAAATTTCAGAAAATTGAACATTTCCAGAAAATTGAAATTTCAACAGTTCAATTTTCAACAGTTGAAATTACAACAGTTACAGTTTTCAACAGTTGTATCTTCAGCAGGGTGATATTCAGGGGTTGAATCTTCAATCATTAAAAATTCAAGAATAAAGCAAAGATTCAATTGTTGAAAATTGAAGTTTTCTTCAATTTTCAACAATTGAAAATTCTATTTTCTTTTAAAATGCGTCTTCTTGATATTTCAACTAGTGAAATTTAAAGCAAATTGAATTTTCAACAGTTGAATCTTCCCTTTTTTTGAATTTTGAACTGTTGTACCTTCAAAAATTGTATCTTCAACAGTTATATTTTCAACAAATGAAAAATTCAACTGTTGAAAATTCAATTTTATTTCAAAATTCGCTTTTTCCTTGAATTCTCAACTGTTGAAATTCGAAGAAAGCTGATAATTCTGAAAATTGAAAATTGAATTTTCAACAGTTGAATTTGAACTATTGAAAATTCAACTGTTGAAGTTGAAAATTAAAGAATCTTGAAAATTGAGTTATAAACAATTAAATTTTCTAAGGTTGAATTTTCTACTGTTGAAAATTCAGTTTTCTTCAATTTTCATTCCAAATTCGCTTTTTTCTTGAATTCTCAAGTGTTGAGAAGTGAAGGAAATTGAAAGTTGAATTTTCAGAAGATGAATTTTCAATTTTCTTCAATTTTCAACAGTTGAAAATGCAACTGTAGAAAAACAATATAAAAGGGAATTTTTAAGGAAAATTGAATTTTCAACTTTTGAAAACTCAAATGTCGAAAATTCAATTTTTAACAGTTGAGAATTGCCTATATTTGAGGTTATGTAGCATAACGATTTTAACTTTTATTATTAAATTACTGCCAGCATCTTAAAGTACAAGCCTTGCCCTTTTAAAAGCGCTTTAGTGTGCTCAGAAATCATTTTTTTTCTTTGAGATATCCAATATTGAAGTTTGGAATACACATGAATTTCTCAAGTTTTGTACATTCATGTGTTTTCCAAACTTCAATATTGGATATCTCAAAGAAAAAAAATGTTTTTTGAGCACACTAAAGCGCATTTAGAAGGGCAAGGCTTGTACTTTAAGATACTGTCAGTAATTTTACAATAAAAGTTAAAATCGTTATGCTATATAACCTCAAATATAGGCAAAAACCACGATTTTCGCACTTTCAGCTTAGGATATCTCGAAAATCTGACGTGATGGAGCAATTCTGAGGTCAGATTCTTGTTCAGCGCACCAAAAACCTTCGGAAAAGTATACTCTGGACTACACATGCTCCTTCCACAATAACCATTCGATTTCCTTTTTCGAATGGTTATTCGCGGTCCGTTAGCCTCTGTTGGGTGGAATGCTCATAGTGTCCCTTCGAGGAATTTTTTCCTAGACATTTTCATGCATGCGGGTGCAATGGTCACGCATTCAGAAAGAGGACAAGAACCGCTCAACTCTAAAAATATCTTTCTGAAAGATAGACAGGCTAGTCGGAGTCAAAGTTCGTCATTTACACAGTAGTCGGTTAACTCCTGTTCAAAGTTGAGAATGTAGTCAGGGTCGTTGGGCAAGGGCTCGTACCACGAGTGGAAATCTTGACGAGCTTTTGCAGATATGGTGTCTGGCAAGTAGTATTTCGCGTCAGATATACGGCCAACGTATCCCTCCTCATTGTTGGCACTAACATTCTCAGCCGTGTTAGATGGATGAGGAAACGTCCTTTTTTTCTCAACCACCTGCGTAAATCCGAATGCACTAGGAAGAGCGCTTAAGGGTAAATGCAGGTAGTTGAGGCTATCAATGAATTTCGTATGCCCAATCTCGATTAAAATAATATTGGAACCGGTCGTTATCATTTTCGGCCGTTTTTGATTATTCTTTTTTTCAAATGCATATTTTGAAATAAATTGGACATCGAAACCCTTAGCATTATGTGCTATGCATATTACGCTCTTAAAAATGTTTTGCGGTTTTGTTGCAAGCATGACGAAGTCGGGTACCGTATTTTCACCTCTAAATATTATTTGCCGTTCACCACATTCAACACATATTTCTGGAATGCCGTTATTTTAGAGGCATAGCGTGCAAACCCGCTGGACCAGACACAGGTAAGGTTTGTGAATAGAGACAGTGGGGGCACCCGCTACAGTTTCCGTTTGTTCCATTCCGAAGTCGTAGACGACGAAACTTGTCGGCATTGTATTAGGGTTCTCGTTTGCTTTGAGGAGTGCTATATAACAATCATGGTGGTAATCGCGTCTACACGAACAAGTTGTGCAGTAACCACGACCACATTCATGCTTTTTTTTCACTGTCATAATTAACGACACGAAAGCACCCATCACATACCCTCAATTTCACGCAAACACTACTCTGCGAAGTGTGAACAAAAGTTTCTTAAGGTGGTTGTTAAAACAGTCTGTTCCATTTGAAAAACGCTTTCAATCGTTACATTCTACCTCGAGAACATCTATGTTCTCAGCAACGGTTTCGCAGGGTGAAGACGAATTGCACAAGGTGCACTTATCAGAGCAATTTTATGCCCTAGGTCTTACATACCCGACATTACACGGTACACAGAAAAAAGATTTGCACGTGAGAGCCTGCAAATCTAATACAGCATCATAATGGCTATATGTACGATTGTACAATGTGTGTAAATTATGAAGAACTGTCTCGCCTGTATCCGTAATCTCGTGTGTACCGTTATAATACAGAGGTCTTTCCCCCGTGCCAAAATTATTAAAATCGTGTACTATAATAGCTACCCGTCGCGCGACAAAAAACTCTTGAAATTTAATGATTTCCTTCATACCACATCTATTTTCCGGTATGACTACAGAGGCATTATTAATTAAACTAATTGCTATTTCAAGCTGGAGCCGGAGCTTGGAATGTCTAACGCTGTGCCAGCGTTTTTGGAATTCCCCCACATTAATCAGGCCGCGTTCAGCATGTACGAATGCAGCGACCAAGGGACGGGGCAAACACAGATTATTAACATAGGATATTTCGGGACGGGACTTTTTAGAAATGATGAACACGTTGAATTTATTTAAAGGGCCAGTGCCCCGTCCATCCTCATCATGCTCAAGGGTAAGAATGAACGAGGTGTCAAACTTAAAAAACACGGACTTGAATTGCACGACCCCTATATGAAAAATCCTTAATATACTCTTTCCTCTCCCAATCTATAGAATATAATAATTCTCCCTTACCTTGTTCTCTCAAACCTCCACCTCTTTGAGGTTGCTGTGACTCCTGAGTATCCTCCGCCGAAACAGGTTCTTGTGCAAACTTTTGCTCCCCATCCAACAGTTTATTCTCCTTTTGCTGCTGCCCCTGACGAAATCGCTCTTATACTTCAGGAGCCTGAACCCGGAATCCTCTGTCGAGCTGTCATACTTATTCAGAAAATTCCGTTTAGCGGCTATCTCCTCGGCAGAGAGAATCGTTGAGGCGTCAGATCCTAGCTCTGACACGGTGTCGACGTCATCGTCGTACGTTGCCGAATACCCCTCATGAGCACCATCCCCATGGTCATCCTCTCCTACGCCAACTTCCATACTATCATCACCACCTATTAACGCTGAAAAAAAAAATTATTTACCCCCATCCACTAAACACAACACTTGCAACGAACACACGTAGAAAAATACAAAATCAGCGAATGATTTTGTATCTTTCTAGACACTCACCGAGACAAAAAAGGAGTTCCTCCTGATTCTGTGCCTTTCTTTCATCTAGTGCACGTTGCACCAGACGTAAAGCGTTTTCATCCCTGATACTGTGCACCACTCTCATAATTCCGTTTGTATCGAGCACATCTAACAACGCGCGAAAAACGTATAAACAGTTATCGCTTGTTACATTTTCAACATGAAGCTAGCAGCTATATCGCAAAATAACAATTTCACCGTTTCAACAAACCACAGCGATAGTGTACCGTTTTCACAAGCTGAACTAGCTAAAGTCTTCGTTGCTGGATCAACACCGCCTAACGCTTCTTACAGTGTATCGCTTCTGTCAACGCCCAAGAGAACCATTACACGTTCTGCATCCAAACGGTTGTTCATGACCTTCGATGATTCGCAAAAATGGAGGTCTGAACCACTTTTACTTGTAGCTGTCTACGGCTTGAACAACTCATGCACGGAAAAAATTCTTCTGGGTGTCCAGTTGTCGCCAACATTAAGTTTCCAACTCATCATCAGACTTGTATGCCAATTAGGCCAATGAATCACTTCTGACTCTGAAACATGGACTCAACTACACACAAAATTGGAATTAATTACATCCTTTTTTGATTGCGAAGCAGCATCATCATTCATGTACAAAAAAAGAATTGATTCGGGAAAATACCGTTTGGTTTTTTTTCTGCCTACGGATGCAAAGCCATCGTCTTCGATGCCGCCCTAGAACAGCTGGACACCGAAGCAATAAAGAAAAGAAAAACGTACTCATCGACAGTCGTGATGCAAAATGCATAATTTCAAGGCCTCAAAAATGTTCTTGCTGGTGCAAGCGAGCGTTTCCATAAATTAGAAAACATTCTTACAGATGTTGAAAACTGTGCCACGTTTCTTATGAAGGAATTATGTAATTATATCGCCTCAGAAAAAGTCATTTTCACTAACAAAGACTTTATACATCACATTCTCCAGGTTAAATTAGAATTGTTGAAAAGAAGAGTTCAAGAGAGAGTAGAAAAAACATTCATCGAATCACATTTTAATATTGTATTTTTAGAACTCACGTCTATTCATAGCGAATACATAGCTACCGAAGTAGCAAACTTCTTGATGACTTGTAATTGTAACATATCTGAACTATTCTTCGAATGAGAATTCTTCTTTCAATGAATATTATTATCATTTTTTGCAATTTGCCTCGTTGTTTTATTTGCTTCTGAAATTCTTATATTATTATGATCAGATTTTTTGTGATTTTAAAATGCGTTCGTAGATGACAAGTAATTTCAGATCATAGATATAAACACCTGCAGTCACTTCCATCTGTTCCTATTCCACCATTTTGGAAAACTCCATCTTCAACCAACTTTTGGTCCCCTGGACCCTGTTTCACTATTTTGGAAAGTCCTCCTCCACTAATTATACCATCTGACACTCTCCACATTACATAGAATACATTATTTTCAATTAATCAGGAGCCTGATTCGAAATCCACTACCCCTCCCACAACCAATCAGAAGGGCGATTCAATATACGGGTTACGCCCTCGACTAATCAGGAGCCCGATGTAATATCATAGCCATGCCCTCGATCAATGAAAGGCCTGATGAGGAACGGATCCATGGAGTTGTATGAAATAGTTCCAGAAAATTAAGATCTTGCGATTTATAATGATATTACTTCTTTGTAGGTTTGCTACTGGTATCTTCATAGAGCGCAGGGTTAAAATTTCATGAAAGGGCATAGCAGGATAAGCATGCATGTGCTGCCCCCGCTCAGATCTGGTTGAGATTCTTACAATATGTTGCCATTAATTGGAGTTTGAGTTGCCCAAAAGATTATACTTGAAAAAAATTTTTATGAGAGTTATGGGGGTAAGAAGAAAAATAAGAAATAATTTTTTCCTCGAAAACTGCTGTACCGATTTAGATAGAAAAGATATATGTTATGGGTTTTGATGCAGGACAGGTATACAGAAATTATAACATTTTTTCAAAAAATACGGGCAAAAGAAATTTTCAAAATATTTTTGAATTTTTTTTTGAGTTGTGCTTGATGTACCGCCACCTTTTCTTCACCAAAACAGTCTCCAGTTTATCTTGTATAGCATACCCAATTTTTAGAACGATCGGAAGGATAGAACATAATTGACAAAATCTAAAACCTCGAGTGTACTCCGTGCCCTATGCGCCGCACACTGCACAGTGGGCACGTGTAGCTAGAGGCCACCACCGTTCAGAGGCCACTTCCTCTATAACTAGCTTACTTCCGATTTCGAGTTCAAAATTCCAAATGAGAAATTAGAAAATTTGGTAAGACAGTTCTTCTGTCGAACTGAACGCCTGTAGTTAGCCTATAATAATTGTGTATAGTTTCCAGGGCTCACCACGTGGAGATTACAGTACGATTTCAGACTTGTTACGGGGTGCTTGGTTCTCGTGAGTCCCCTTGCCTCTCACGAACCGAGGTGCTTGATCATCGTGACTCCCCTCGTCTCTCACGAACCGAGGTGCTTTATTATCGTGAGTCCCCTCGCCTCTCACAAAACGAGGTGCTTGATTATCGTGAGTCACTGCGCCTCTCACGAACCGGATTGCTTGGTTATCATGAGTCCCCTCGCCTCTCACGAACCGAGGTTCTTGATTATCGTGAGTCGTCTTGCCTCTCACAAATCAGGGTGCTATTTCATCGTGAGTCTCCTTGCCTCTCACGAACCTGGGTGCCTGATTATCGTGAGTCCCCTCGCCTCTCACGAATCGGGGTGATTCATTATCGTGAGTCCCCTTGCCTCTCACGAATCGGTGTACTCGATTATCGTGAGCCCCTTCACCTCTCACGAACCGGGTTCTTGTGACACCTCCTCAATCTTCATCACTGTCGTCCTTAATCACAGGCAAAGTGCTATCCTGCTGAAACATTTAACTAAGAATTTCAGCTGGCTTCACAATTTTGTACAGGTACCTTGCACGGGCCAAATAGTACACTATTGCTGCAATGTGTGTGCAGCAGTCAACAGTCCTACTTTCGTTGGCACATTCACATGCATACTCTAACAATCCAGAAATACCAGTACTATTTAGCTTATATTTTACGAAGTATCTGTGCACTTTTCGTTGAATGTGACGAGATTAAGCTTGCAATTTTAATACATGAGGTTGTTCTTCAACGTACTGCAATTTGATCTGACCATCTTCATCAATCATTCCAGCTAAGTATGACACTGCCCGTGATAATTGATATGTTCCAGTGAACAGAATTTTCAAGTCTCTTTTTGTCATTTCTGGAAAGTCCAAAATGTCTTCTGATGAGACACTTTGAAACACACTTTTCTTCCGGAACCAACCTTTTTCTTCTGCCTCAATAGCCAGAGTGTTCTCAACATCTCTTCTGACTTTTATTCTTTCTGTGATCTCCCTTGAAAGCTCTGCATCAGACTGTGACCTTTCACCAAATAGCTGATTCAAGAATAATGCAATTCTAGAGTAGGTACCAATATTCGGAAGCAATTTTTTGTCCAATTTGTGGTCTGAAAGCCGATATTATTGCTTCAGGTTCCCGTGAAGGCTTCCACTGTCCGACGAATTTTTGTTACATAGTGGGACTCGTTGGATTCTTCTGTTGTCAATTGCTTACGTCTCCCTTTCAAAGCAGGCATTAATGCGTTGAATTTTTTGAGCTCTAACTCAGCTATCACATTTCAGAAGCCACGACCGAGGACCACATAATCGTTTCCTTTCAACAATTTGCACAAACCGTTCGGATCCTGTAAAAGAGTTCTTAACATCTCTGCATCATTGAGATTCGCAGGATATGGTCCTAACATATAAACCACATACAGGTCACTTGTGCAAATTTTGAAATGCTCACAAAGTGGAACTTTTTTCTGACCTGAATAAGAATATTCAGAAACGAGCTGTTCATATTCAAATTGAAGAATGGAAGCCAACATTTTATTCGAGTTACCTGAGCGAAGTTTGAAAAGGAAGACGACGAGCGCTTCAGTGATTGTACGGGTCAGCCTGCTTTGCATTGAAAACAACATGTCTCTCAATTGTATAATATTCTCCCATGTTCAGGCTGTAAAGATAAAGAGCTGAATTTCGGAAATACTGAAATCTCCTATTTCATCATAAAGTGTAAAATCACATTCAATGAAGAGATTCTCCATAATTTTCGTCAACTCTGGAGCGGTAAAATTCGACGAATTAGAATGTACCTTTAGAAGGCTAAGGTTTTTTTCATAGAATCGATTTTTGATTAAATGTCTTTGGCAACACCGATTACCTGCTGGTAAATGAATTCTCATCTAAATGAAAGATTGCAAACGAGCTTCTTCTCAAATGACGGTAATATTTTTTGTGGAAGAACAAATACAGCAATGCGTGTGAGATGATACGATTCTCCCAATTTAAACTTCAAACCTTTCAGTTTCAATTTTTTCACTCCGACCAGGTACTTTATTCCAAAATCTATCACACCCAGCGCACTTGAAGTTCTTCAATGAATTCAACATTTTCCAGTGTACCAAATCAAATCGAATATAATAAAGATCGAACCAAGTAACCAAATATTTTTAACTAATTTCGCGTGTGCTCATTACGCAAAAAATGAAGAAATTGCGACTAATAGTTATTCGTGTTACTTTTTGATTATACGTTGAATCATTAATATTTTATGCTTTAAAATATGAAAGTACCATAACATGCAACGTTAAGTTGCATTGACAGATCAAAGGATGAAAATCAGTGTTTGTATGATCGAAAAAAACGTTCACCCAAAACAGTTGAAATAACAATGCATGACACTCGTAAGTCGGAGCTCAGAGAAATACAAAGTCAACAAAGAAATACAAGTCAACAGAGAAATACGAACATCGAAGAACGCAATAAATTAATGAACAGAATGAATCTACCGAAAGCAAACTGATTTTCTGATAAAGCCTTTCCTCATACTATGGGAACCAACTGACCCACACGCAGTATTAGACTGTCCTGTCCTGTATCTGCGATACAGAAACAAAAAAATATGAGAAACAAACCGATGGATGAAAAACAAATAACGATTGCATAAAAAGTTGAAGTGACAAGAGTGTGTCTATGGGAACCAACTGAGAGTGCAGTGTTTGATTGTGCAATGGAGAAAATATGAAATATAGCCTGCACCTTCAATAGAAAAACAAATAAACATGATAAACGATCCGATAGACGACAAAAAAAGTAAAGATCGCAGAAACAGTTGAAGTGACAAAACAAGTACTGCAAAGCTAAAAGTCCCCAAAATATTATATATAGCTTGCACCTTCAATAGGAAAACAAATGAACATGATAAATGAACCAGAACAGACGTAAAAACAACTAAAGATCGCAGTAACAATCGAAGTGACAAAACAAGTACTGCAACGCTGAAAGTCCCCAGAATGTGGCGTTCGGTGCACGGAGTACGCTCGAGGTTTCAGATTCTTTTAACTATGTTCTATCCATCCGATCATTCTGAAAATTGAATATATTATACGAGATGAATTAAAGATTTTTTTAAACGGGAAATGGTGTCGGCACACCAAGTACAACCTATAAAAAAAATTCATAATTTTTGTATACCATTTCTGCATTGAAACCCATAACTTATATTTTTTCATCAAAATCGGTTCAGCTGTTCTCGATACAAAATTAGTTTATATTTTTCTTCTTCCCCCTATAACTCCCATAAAAATTTCTTTTGAAGTATGATCTTTTGAGCAATCTAAACTCCAATCAATGGCAACATATTGCAAAAATCTCAACCAGATCCGAGCGGGGGCAGCACATGCATGTTTATCCTGCCATGCCCTTCCTTCAGGATTCATTTTCAGTTGACTCTTTAAGCATTATAAATTCTGATGAAAATTTTCAGGAAATGTTTCTCTCAACTTGGCCATTAATTTATTGTTTATCTTGGGATAATTTAAAAAAAAAATTTCCCTCATATTTCCGTCCGAGAGTTTTAAATTTCAATTACAAATTTCGAAATTTCGAAAGTTCACGATTTCCTCGGAAGGATTATTTAGAAATTTTTTTTGCTGTTTTTGCAGTAGCATATGAAAAAGCGAAAAATGACGCCAATTTTATTGAACTACACATCTCAAGAAACAGAGCGCTGCTTTGCTTGTTTTGATATCGAGCGGAATTTCGGTGAAAGGAGAATCGACAGAAAGTGCTGTATGGAAATTAAAAAAATATAAATAAATTATGCGTGACAAAAATATAAATAAAAATGATATCTAACTTTTTTTACCTTTCTTTGATTGATTGGTTCATATTAAAGACGTCTGAGGAAAAAATCCTATATTTTCAACCATTAGGCTGTTAGTAGGAGACATGAATGTGGAACCGTAATCGAACGTTTAAACTTTAATTTAAGCACAAGTAGAAGGTTCTATCACCTCTTGTTCATTTTTTACAGATACTTGAGTATAGCCAAAAACGCGTTTTCTCGACCCTATAACCCCGTTATTCTAAAAAATTTGACTTGATAGAGTCCTCCATTGTTACCGCCAGATTCAGAACGAGCATCCAAAAATCCATAAAAAATTACCAGAAACATTCCGGAGACAAAAAAGGGTAATTTTTGTAGGACAGTGTTATCAGATTACATACCCTACTGAAAATCTGCGGCCGTATTTGTGTTCGCATTTCCGAGTACACGCCCGAAAATGCAGTTCTTTATACACTATAAGAAATTGCCATCCAGGAAATAATCCTGGCTCCCAGTAGAACCGCGATAAACTACACCAATGGCCACGCCTCACAACCATGAAATGGGTAACCGCATAGTAAAATGGAACGACAAGAAAGGGCCGGCGAAACCCTCATGTGTTTTGTGGACACGGAGCGACCCAAGAATAAAAGCTCTCTGCATCCATCTTGCAAGTGCCTTGGCATGTTTCTGGCATGCGGGTATGGCTTCAAGATTACGAACCAGTGATAGCTTCGTACCTCAGAGAGCACCGATGACAAGGACAATCGTTTTAACCAAATATTCTCGGAACATTCACCACAGCTCCCTTATAAGGCCTCGATACCGTCCCTGATTTTTCTTTTGCTTCTCGAAGTCAAGATGTACGATGTTAGACCTCGAAAACTTGTAATGCATTATTATCTCACTAATCTATATTTTCTCGTGGTCGCTCATCGCGCGGTCCTTACAGCATTTAATGTTTCGATTACTATGGGTTATTATTTATGAGACTCAAATTTGAGCAGTTTGAGGTTACAATTGTACCGAGATCCTACAATCGTGCGTATATGTTACATAATATTAGTCGGTGTGATATATAGTGATTATTATCGAAATAATGAACAATTATTTATATACCTGCGGCTTTCTTGTCGTTTAAAACAGGTATTTTTCAATGTCTTGTCGCCTTACAGACACTTTGTCACAGTTTTCTGTCCTTCTTTTTGTCGCTCGAAAAACAAATCCTCACATGGGATAACATTATGATGTTGTTTTTTTCCCTTCCCAGATACAATGCTATTAATAATATAAATATTTAATAAATGTGTGTTGAATTTAATAAATGTGTGCACGACATGCTCTGCACCTATCGCTGGAAACTTCTTGACGCAACTGCCGCCATGGTATGCTAAGGTGCAAATTACACCGTTCTAGACCGTGAAAATAGAATCCTCTGTGTCTGTAATAGATGCAAATGATTTGAGGAAAGCAGACGTTAGCTTCATCGACAAGGGCTGATCTTTCACATTCCTGTAAAAGTTTCCGCGTATTTCCTTGTCGTAAAGCTGTTCGCGAAAGTTCTTCACCACTGCTTTCTCCACCCGTGCTTTTAGAAGTAAGGAATCTAGAAGAAGTAAAGCACCTTCCTCCCCTCTGATGTTAAGATCCAGGCCAAGGTTCTCGGCCGCCTGCTCCGCGGCTTTGTGAGGCAACGCTCCCTCGCCAGTCAACTCTTGATTCCTGACAATTGCCAAGAGACGGACTCTTTCATACGCGACGATGTGAGCTGTATCCAGGATAATTTGGTTATAAGGACATTGGAGATATAGAAATCCGCGCCCGCTTCTACGGCGTGCGATGTATGAGCGCGGAAAAAACAGAGTACAGCACATCCTAACGTCCTGTTGGTGTGTAGAAGTAAACTTCTTCCACCAGAAGTTCTTGATACCACCTGGTCTGGTAGCAGAGAAATTCTTCGTGACCCTTAGTTTCATCTTCACCTTTTTGGCAGTGATTAGTGGACATTCCCCCTCAAGGCTGATAATACTTTCAATGTCTTCATTCTGTGGGTATCGAACTTCGTAAATCTGCCTTTAAAAAATCTTGACCTCCTCGGGCTTGGACGGATTTTTGACAGAACAGGCGGATCGCTGAAGAGGCGCGATGTCTCAGCGAGAAACTGTTGATTCTCTCTCACCCATCCATACCTCTACTATATTTTCTTCTTCGCTCCAGATAACAACCGTATTTTGTTTAAAATGTGATGGTCAAAAGGTCGGACTCCTTCGAGAGATTGTCCCAAAGGGCGGCATTCATTCCAGCCAGATTTTGGGGCTTAGGAGGGAGCTGTATGTTAATGTTCCTCCTTGTCTTATTAATCTGCAGCTTGTTCTTGCAGTGGTTGGGGAAGCGTTCCGCGTACGTATCCTGTTCGCAAGAGGTTTTTGGCGTGGCTTCGCAACAACTGTTACGAAAAGTGCGAAAGCTCGAGGTGTTTCTGGCACCGCAGAGTGTGTAGGCGCGCCGTGTAACCTCTGCGATCAGAGATAATGATGGCATCGTAGCAATCCAGCCCGTCATCCCTGAGTCGATCCGTCCACTCAAAACGTACATCGTCTCGCCGGTTCGTCATCGTGCTTCCATCCAAATCATTTTTAGTACCCCGAAATCTAGAGCGGTCAGCACTGTTTGCCGACCCATTGTCAGGTGCTCTGTGCGTTCAATCGTTTTGAACCGATATACAGGTATGTGCATAATCTTAACGATTCAATTCAATATTGGATAAATCAAAAAGAACGTTTGGATGGACACATATTAAAACCAATAGAAAATATCATGAGATTACAAAATGCTTATAGTAAATCATACAGAATATTGTCACAAGTTATTGAAAAAGAGAAAAAAATTGAAGAGAAAATAATGAAGAAATTCCTAAATTATAATCATTATTTACATAATGAAAGGTATGGATAAAAGACGTTATAATATTCAAAAAGTCAATAAGTTAGCGGAAATTGTTAATAAAAATTATGAGGGAGAAATACCTGAATTTTATGTTACTATTGTTGACAAAAGCACTGAAGAATATTCATCTGCTTGTTATATTGAAGGAAATTTCAGAATTTCAACTCTAGGAATAAATAACACGGGCACACAAAATAAAAAAGTTGCATGGCCGCTGAATCAGACCTCCATATCTATATGTTTTTGGGATCGCTGAATCCTGATCTGGTGCCAGATTTGCTCCATCAGGTCAGGTTTTTGAGAAATGAAGCCTTGTTCAATTTTTCAAAAACAACATAGGATGCGAACCAGATGTTCTAAAAACTTCCATCGGGGCTAAAATTAGAGGTTGAACCTTTTACTTTAAAAAAATATATTGAAAAAATTATTTCCGTCACATATCTTAAGCGGAAACAGGTTTTTTCTGTGCGGAGGCTAGCTCAGCACGTCCGCTTGCGTGGTAAAAAGTGGTGAGCGAGCACGCACGCAAAGAAAACCTTCTCCGCTTAAAATAGGCGACAAGAATAATTTTCTCAATATAAAGGAAAAAGTTCAACCTTTAATTAGATTCATTTTCTCAAAAACCTGACCTGACGGAGCAAATTTGACACCAGTTCGGATTCAGCAACCGCAAAACATATCGGCATGGTGGTCTGGTTCAGCAGCCATTCCAATTTTTATATTCTGTGTGCCTGTGTAATCGATATATTTCAGCAGAAAATCCTGGTCCAGATATGAATCCTAATCCTCACAGAGTTGTGATGCAAAATAACATTCATGGTCCATGTGGTAATTGGTGTTTCTTAGATGAAAATAGTTCTAAACATTATCCAAAAGAATTTATTGAACAAACAACAATATGCTGCCAATGGTATGGCACAACCCGACTGGGAGAAACCACGTCGTGGAAAAACCTCCGGGAGGAGTCTAACATTCTTAATGATTGCAAGTGATTAAATTTATTTTACTGAATAAGTTCTGAACGAGAGCAAGGTCGAGTTTTATTCATCTTTCCCTACTTATGAGAGCTGTAGCTTCCATACTCCTTCCAAACTTCCGCTGCCATTTAAGTGATTTATAATTCACTTGTATAAAAATCCATGCATCTTGGATGCTAACAAATGGCCAACAATGGCGTCGTCATGATCGTAGATTCTTGAACTGCTGATTCAAAGCCAGCTGCTGCTAATCGTAAAATTTAATCATTGGGACTTCTTCTGGTATATGAATTATTATCAGCTTCCAATATGGGTAGCTCCAGGAGTCTAGGCGAATACTATCAATTTCTTCTGTAATGAGAAATCAGTGAAAGTATTGGAATTCTTGTGCACTTTTTTATTCTGGTAGTATTGCCTGTTCTGTTTTATTTGGCATGAATAATTTTTAATTTTCAGTAGATTTCAATTTCCCGTAAACAATGTAGTTAGTACTCAAACTATATTTTAGGGAAAGCATGCATGCTTTCTCTCCTAGAATCCTCACAATACTCTAAATTATCATAGGAATTGGAATACACTGAAGTCTCGATTTATGTTAGGTTTTGAGTATTGCCTGCAATTGCCTTGCCATAAAGCGATCAAAGCTTCAACGTTAACAGTCATGGCCATGTGAACCATTTTCAGTAGGAATACATAATATTAATTAACTCTATTGTGTGTTCGAACTGCCCGCTTTGTAACTACATAACTGCTCAACTCCGCAGCACTCACATCGCCTTTCTCTCAACCCCCTCATTCATGACCGAGATTCTAGGAACGGCATAAGCCGAGCTTCCATAAATCGAGACTCCAGTGTATTTTACTTTTAAAGAAAAGGCGCAACATAATAAATGGGATAAATCCATGGGTAAGAATTCACCGCTTAGTATGATTACTATACTTGTATTTCAAATTGATTTTTAATCCGATGACAATCACTTGATATATTTCGAGTGGTCTACAAACCACTTCATTTTGTTGCATTTTTAGACTGATAATTTCATCTTCGAATCGACTCAAGTTTATCTTGATAGATTTACTGTTGATTTTCAACAGCGACACTTAGTTTTGGTACCTTGTGTCATTCATTACCATGCAAATTCTTCCACTCTTCATCTCTCACTTGCTACTTTTCACCTGCCGGCATAGCAGCGAAGCGTATAGTCGGCATTTAGTCACTTCGGTTCCAGTCGCACTGGCGAAAGGCACGCGTACTATTGAACTTATC
>JAUMHM010000083.1:9210722-9226470 GCA_032362435.1 Melikaiella ostensackeni
TGTTTCTGATCAAATGGGATCGGTGCATTGATTAGTCTTTGATTTCAGAGGAAGAATCCTTGATTTGTGCAAGTTTCAAATACAAGTTAAAGCACCCAATATTTCTGTGGCCTCGATTTTACCTAATTTTCGATTCTTTTCATCAGATTTTGCATTTTTACAGACTCGCAGACAATACGCTGTGACTTCAATCATATGGTTCAATGACGAATAACGATGGAGCAAATCAAAATCATGTCCGGTTGTTACAATAAGTACTCGTTCACACTTTCGTTTTTCAGAAATCGACTCACGAGTTTCATCACTCTCTTGCCGCGTGATAAGCCAATCCTCGTGTGACCGAGAGAGCCATTCTGGCTCATTCCACCAAATTTCACAGGCACGCGAGTCTTCCGGATTGATACCGCGTGAGATAAGATCCGCTGGATTTTCTGTTATTGATACATGATTTTAATAGATGTTACTTAGACTTAAGAGCTCATTTACACGGGTTGCCACATATGTCTTCCATCAGCTGAGAGTGGATTGAAACCACCTCAAGTGTCACCATTGAGTAGGTAAAAAAATATTTGTCATGGATGTTCAACGTCAATGCTGTCAAACACGTTTCCGACAGTTGAGCGAGTAGAACGGCCGCCTGGAGCTTAAGACATGGCAGCGAAATAGTTTTCGAAGGGGCCACTCGAGACTTCGCGTATAAAAGCCGAACGGTGAACTATCCTGATAACGTAGATGCCCGTAGATACACGCATACACCATATGCCACCTCTGAGGCGTGGCAAAAGCCGTGAAGTTCAACTGTGACGAATCTATCGCAGCACACAAATCGTAGAACCGAAATTGTATTAAGAGATTTGAGTGCACACTAAAGTCCAGCCACATGGTGTGTATATCCTGTGATAATGCCTCATTCCATCCAAGCTGTAAGTGCGTAATTTCTGCATTATTATTTTTGCTTGGATGACCGCCACTTTTAAATTACTGCCCTTGTTCAATTTTCGTTCCATAGTGAGAAAGCTTTTGTAATTCATATTAAAGGATTCGCCGAGTTCAGCGACCTCGTCTTTGAGTGGCATGGCCACATTAAGCCGTCGCTGTGAGTCACGTTCTGTTATTGCAGTAAAGTTTTGCTCACAAATGTTACCTCGGTTTAGTTAAGGGTACCTTCCTTTGTTCGGATAATACTCAATTTCCAGAAACGCTGGATCTCATTATAAAGCTGTTGACTAGTAATTACATTGCACATAATCTTAGATTTCTGTGTTAAGGAAGGCAATTTTATCTCACCAGCTGCAATCCATCCCAGCTTAGTTTTTTGAAAAATGGGCTGATCATCCCGCAACTGGGTCTGTCCAACGCACAACAGGTACCAAAATACGCCTCCGCCAGTCAGCAAATCTACCGAGCGAGTATTTGCGAATTTCGGGTCAGCTAGGGTTATTCCGTTCGGTATTTTGAAGTCACTATGCCGAAGGGATACGTTCGGCATCTCGTCCATAATCTTCAGTGTAATCAGACATGTTATTTTACTTAAATACCTGGTGCATCGCGAGTTTAGAATAATTTTAGCGTGATATTCAGGTTCTTGAGTTGATTTAAGTGCTGCAATCAATTACAAAAGTCCTGAGTTATCAAATTAACTTGACTGCAGGAGTCCACAAGAGCGCGGCACTCCTGTCGATTACTGTAGCGATCTTTCACGTACACGATCGCGGTCCTGAGTAAGATATGTTTGTCGCTCTCACGTGTAGCATAAGCGACAAGAGTTGTCTTGCTACATTTTTCATTGGATTCTGTTGCTATTGCAGGTGCTTCATCAATTCTTTCAGTATCATTTCTCTCGATATGAAGAATTGTGTTGTGCCTTCCCGAACACTTCGCGCACGGTCCTGAAGTACACTCCTTGTTTCTATGTCCTGGTTTTGAGCAATTGGAGCACACGCGTAATTTAGCAACTTGTCCGATTCGAGCGTTCATAGGAAGTGTGAGCAATTTTTCACAGTTCACTTACGCGTGAAAATTATCGCCAAATAAACACTTTTTTTGTCGCATGAGAAGTGAGACGTTCATAATTTTAATAATTTTTACTAGTATTATTTTTCGAAATCGTCTGCTTTTGTTGATTACCGTTAGTCTGAAGGCCTGGTTTATCTAACGCAATTCTCTGTAGATACTTGCAATGACCCTCCAAAAACTTAATCATTCGTGTAAACGTTTGCGTTTCTGTCGCTGACAGCAATCGTTTTTCTCATTTTCTCTTAGTCGCAAAATCTTACTTGGTGTACAATAAATATGTGACTATCGTATCCCAAGACTGTCATCCGCGTAAACGTTTGCGTTTTCGCCGTCGTCAGAAATCGTTCTTCCCATTCTCTCTTAGTCGCAATGTTTGCCTCTGAAATACCTAAAAATTGAATGACTCTTGTAGCATCTCATGTCAATGACAAAATTGAATGATAAAATTTTTGAATATTCGAAAGTTCTGTGCGTTCATGTACCATAGTTTTAAATGAGTCGCGAACTTTAATCCAGTCTTTAAATGAGTCATCAAACTTGGGAATTATAAGAGTATGGAGGTTCGCTGCGAGTGCTGTCTTTAACAGAAGATTACTAAAATCAGCCTAGACTGATTGCGAGCTTCAGGATGACGATGTATTTGATGATAAATCGGATGCAACTTCTCGTATAGTTGATCTGCACATTCATACAAACTGTCTAATCTTTGATACTGTATCGAAGTATGATTTTTCAAATTTTTCGCGTTGCTCTGACTCAGGTTTCACTCGTGATAATCTAGACTTGATCGGCGTTCGTTTCTTCTTCCACGATTCTAAGTCTACCATTTTAATTCGCGACGGTTAACACAAGTCAAAGTAGGAGGATAATTTATCTTAAGGGAATAAGTAAAAGTACAGGAAATCGGAGACACATCGTTAGAAGAAAGTAATATCCATGTGAAGTTCGTCTATCAACTCAGGAATGGGAATCGTTCTGAGTACACAAGCACCAGTACTTCCCAATTTGTTCTGTCACATTTAGAGTTACTTTGTTCACAGTTATCAAGTAACAAGAGCCACAAAAGACACACAGGTCACAGAAGTCACAACTATTAACTCACACACGACGCTAAGGTCACAAACGTCACGAAAGTGACAATTTTGAGTCACAAAAGACGAAAAGATCACAAAGTTCACAATTATAGAGTAAAAGATGACGCAAAGGTCATGAAAGTCGCAATTTTGAGTCACAAAAGACAAAAAGGTCATAAAATTCAGTTTCCATACAATGTCGCACCAGTCCGTTAATCCTTAGTTGTTCTTGTTCACGAACATCCGTTCTCGAAGGAGCAATATTGCGCATGCAAATTAAAGTTTAAAAAGTTTATAACTTGATGTACGTTGCATGCACGAGTTAAACGATTTTGGAGAATAATAATGCAGATGGTAGATTTTACTATATTTATTTAAAAATAAAACATGTGTGAAAGTTACAGAAAGATTGTGCGTGGACATTTTAAACGTTGCCTCTCTTCAGGATAGAAGTGTTCTGACCGTACTGGTCTACGATTGAAGCTGAAGACCCTTAATTATTGGGCCCTCTAAGTGACCTACGTGACTAAAGTATGTCCTTGTATCTTAAAGAACCGGATTTTTACGCCTTTCATCATAGCCTATAAGAAAAGGGAAAGTTCCCAACATTTGTTCAAAGTATGTATAAGGCTCACTATGTACTTCCTCTTTTCTTACTACTAATACGTCTAAATCCTGTTCAGAGCCTAAATAATTATATCTCTTAGAGAATACCCTTTGTTTAAAGCTTAAATATTGTTCTTAATTGTAGTTATCATGATTAATATAAAGTATCACATTTTCAAAACATTTAAATGCGATTCCCGTCTTGAATTTGTATTCCCGGTTAATTCCAGGTTTCATTTTACTTCCCGGCTATTTCCCAGTTTCCCGTTTAGTAAACACCATGTTTTTACCTAATATTTTCTATTTTCTCAAATTTATTTTCCGAAAATTAGATTTAATTTTATGAAACATATTATTTTTCATTTTTCGCAAAAATTCTATTTTATTTTTGACCCGATCCTAATTTATTTTTCTACATTCGAACGATTTTACTACCTATCTAATCGATAATAAGCAATATATCATGTATAAATCATCATATTCGTCATATCCAGAAGAAGTCATCAATAATAGTATAAATATCATTATAGACACTCAGGTGGTCTAAAAAGAACGAAAATTCGAATTTACTTTGGAATAATAGCTTATTTTGAAAGGTTCCAAAAAAAAGTAAATCCGTATTTTTTTTCGTTTAGAAAACGTTTCGGGTTTGCGTCCACCGCCTCAATTTTCCCATTGAAAATACATGGGGAGAACCCCGATTTTTACGAATATGAGACTGGAAGGCGTACACTTCAATAAAACGAGTGCAAATTACATGGACTTCTTAAAATCACTTCCCTAAGTGTGACGTATGCATTGATTTTTTATTTTGACCCCCTCCCCCCAACCCATTCCAGCATGCCGCAAAATCACCCACTAAACAAGGATCGAGTATTTTGCGGTATATTGGCCGTGAATATTACTTTTGTGAACTTTTTTATCACACATTTTTAATGGTCAAATCAAAATGTTTAATGTATTTTTGTTTAATTATTAATTGTTTAAACAATTTTCATTTGTCAATTTTCGATTCAGTTTCAATTCGTTGTTAATTTTCAAAACAATTTTTCATTGTTCAAATGTAACTTCTGGCTGGAATAAGGCAGAAAAAGATAAATTTTTCAAATTTGTCAACAATTGGTCCACACCTGAAAGGAAAAGCACGGCATAGCAGGTCAATTTCGTTTCACAAAAGAGTCAACGTTAATTGTATTTTTCTATTTAATAAACCGTTCTTGAATTTATTTGATTTTAATTCATTTGGCTTGTCCTCATCCCACTTAGCTAGAAATATTCGAGTTGATATAGAAACCATAATAGGGAAATAGGCTTTGTTATCAAATCAGGAATTTAGCTGATAAGGTTGTTAGGACGTAACAACATGTTAGCAGGGGTGCTGGCTGGCCCTGTCTCGGCACCTGACCATCTCACTGTAGAATGCTAATGTACACCTTAAATACAACCAAATCTCAAGCAACTAGAATTTATAAAAGTACTCGAAGTTTAAAACTGTGTGTAGTTTACCATAATTGACACGAACACGAACTCTGTGAACGAAAGGCAACAACATTGCGAGCAACTTCTACCCGAACCTGTGCACTAAATGAACTGTGAAATTACAATCTTGGCGTATAAAAACCCTACACTGTGCCCCCTCCTCACTCTAGTGGAAACAAAGGAAAGGTTTGAAAAGGTTTAGGAAACACTTCGGTTCGGATAGACTAGTGATTCCGAGCCTTTTCGAAATGTATGTGAACTTTGATTCCGAATTCTTCCCGAACGTTCAAACTGTCCCACTCTCCAAAAATTTTTGATTCTTGCTGAATTTCCCGCTTGTAAACTATTTCCGAACGTTTCCGATTTCTTTCCGAATGTCTCGAGATTTGTCTCTTTCCGAATGTTTCCAATTTCTTTCCGAATCGAATTTTTGGAAAAATATTCTCTTAATACTTTATTTCTATCTTCAAATAATTTTAAATTGTAGTAATCCTATTTAATTCTTTTGAATCTAGCAAAGATAATTCCTAAGAACCTAGAAATTGGAAAATTGTATCATGTAGAAAGCCCTTTCGAATTTCGTACGTTTGACATCGTTGCTTCACATTATCACATCTAAATGTCCCAAATTCAAAAGTCATATCTGTATTTTGGATGAGTCACCTGTTACTTCGACAAACTTTGGAAAAAAATCATAAAAACCTTCCTTGTCTCTTGTGTTAATGAACGTGTGTTTTATACATCACACTGCAAAATGTTTGTTCCTAAATCTAAACGTCGAGGAAGGCGTTTATGATTTTGTTTCTAAAGTTTGGTAAAGTGACAGGTGATTCATCCAAAATGCAGATACGACTTTTAAATTTGGGACGGCAGACTATAGCAAATTAGGAATATCCGAAGTTTTTCGTGATTTTAGGAAAGCATCTTCAGAAAAGCGCTGAAAGCATGTCGTTGTTTCTTGTCGCCAGTGCCATTCTGATCTAGGATACAGTCGCTCACTCGCTCGCAGTTGTGCAATGGTAACTATTTGATTGCACACACACTCGACTGAACCAGAGACCACTTGAACTACAACAATTATATGTTACCATAATTTTGAAAAAATGTCGCTAGTGAGCGTCAACCTCGGCCAATGAAGTTCGATGATTCTTTTAAAGCTCATAAAAAATAAAGTCACATTCAAATGTTTTGTTTCAAATGGTCATTGGCTCAATCAAGTTTTAGTGCAATTGAATGTCTACCACAATTGGTATGAATGAAATCGAAGAAACAAAATGGCGTGTGCGAGAGAAACTGTTAACGATTATTTGATGATAATATGCAACGTCGCGAGTATGCTGATTACTGGCATAAATTACTGAGGAAATTCGTAGTTTTTATTGTTTCTATTGTCACCTGGCTGTGCGTCGACAGCTATTTTTAAGCGACATATAATTGGGATCTGTGAAAAATTCATGCAACGTCTACGCTAGGAATCCAACCCAGGTTTATAAATTGCCAGTCCAGTGCAATCAACATACTCGCGACATTGCATATCATCATCAAACTGTTAACGATTTTCCCACGATTCTTGTTTAAAATTACGGACATTTTAAAATCACGGTTATTCTCCCAGAGGCCGAGACCCTTGGCCTCGATCTTAACATCAGAAGTGAGGAAAGTGCATAACTCCATCTTAAAAAACAGTCCTTGTCAATGGAGTTAACGTTTGCTTTCCTCAAATCATCCGGACGCAACTCTTTTGGTTCTAGCCTCGTTATACTACCGGGGACGAAGGACTTTATATGGTATGGGTAAGTAAGGAATGTGTAGGACAAGAGATAGGTTTTAGATCAATCTACAAGTCGCGTGTTGTTCATTCAAACGACACACTCAATCCACAACACTGCTCCGACACGGGTCGCTGATCAACCTCTCTAGCAAACACCCCAGGTGAAGAGCTTCGCAAAGCCATTATACTAATCCATTAAGAAAATTTCATCACGCGAGCCCATTAGAATCCAAAATCTTTCGTTTCAGGCATCACTCTTCTACTTATAAACAATTGGTCTCCATACATTCCTATCCTTACATACATCTTTTGCTTCCGTTACATCCATACATTGTTTCATGCATGCTCTTGTGTTTTTACAACTTCTAATATCCCTTCGCTTCAGAGTCTCATTCACCCCGATCTACCTCTGGGTACGCAACCGTACACCTTACCTCAATACACATGCTTCGTTAAACGTTCTTCATTCATTCTCTCAACATGACCAAACCACCTCAGCAAATTTCTTTCACTCTTGTCAAACAATGTTTCTTCTACACCACATTCTTTGAGAACCCACTCATTACTGACTTTGTCCATTAGTGTTTTACTGCACATATTCCGCAGTAACTGCATTCCAACCACGTTCACTTTGCTCTTATCATTTTCTTGTCCAGGTCTCGCTACCATTAAATCCTTAAAATCCCAAAAAATCAGTCAAAATCCTGTGGTATCTCTTTAAACCTTTTGAAATCATTCGAAAACCCGTGATAATATAATATTTGTGATAATCGAAATATTACTGTTGAAATATTTCGAAATCTCTCACAATCCCTTATAATCCCTTAAAATCCTTTGTAATCCGCCGAAATCGTTCTTAAATCCTTAAAATCCCTAGAAATCCGTCGAAATTCTTCCATATTTCTTGAAATCCTTTTAAATTCTTTGAAGTTCCGTAAATCGTTCTGAAATATTCTGAATTCTCTTAGGATCTCTTGGAATCCCTTAAAATTTTTTGTAAGTCCGCGGAAATCGTCTTTAAATTCTTAAAGTCCCTGAAAATCCGCCCACATCCTTCAGTATCTCTTGAAATCCTTTAAAATCCTTTGAATCCCGGTAATCACTTTTGAAATATTTCAAAGTCGCTAAAAATCCCTTGGAATCCCTTGAAATACTTTGTAAACCGCGGAAATCGTTCTTAAATCCTTAAAATCCCTAATAATCCTGCACTCGTGAAATCCTTTGAAATCCCGTAATTTCTTTCGAAATTTTCGAAATCTCTTAAAATCCCTTGGAATCCCTTAAAATCTCTTGAAATCCTTAAAAATTCTTTCAATTCCTTTAAAATTCATTGAATTCCGGTAATCTCTTTAGAAATATTTCAGAGTCACTTAAAATCCCTTGGATCCCTTAAAATACTTTGTAAACCGCGAAAATCGTTCTTTAATCCTTAAAATCCCTAAAAATCCTGCACTCGTGAAATTCTTTTAAATTCTTTGAAATCCCGTAATTTCTTTCGAAATATTTTAGAAACTCTTCAAATCCCTTGGAATCACTTAAAATACTGTGTAATCCGCGGAAATCTTTTTTAAATTCTTAGGATCCCTAAAAATCCTTTGAAATTCATCGAAATCTCTTGAAATCCTCTAGATCCTTTGTAGTCAGCGGAAATATTTCTTGAGTCCTTAAAATCCCTAAAAATTCGTCAAATTCCTTCGGTATCTCTTCAAGTCCCGTAAAATCTCATGAAATCTGATTAAACTCCTTGAAGTCCCTCAAAATCTTGAAAAATTGTGATTATTTCTGAAATTGTACTAGGGAAGTTCTTCAAATTCTTGAAATCTTTTGAAATCACTTGAAACCTGTGAAGCATCACGTGATCGTTTGGAATCGTTTCAAATACCCCAAAACTTTTTCAATCGCTTAAAATCTTTCAAAATCCTTTTAAATCACTGGAAATATGAGAACGCCAATTTGAAGAGAAATCAACTCAATGAATATTTTGAATATCAACAGGGGTTCCCACATGACAAAACACAAAAAATGAAGGAAAATTGCTCTCAACTTCTGTTCAGTTGCTAAATTTAATTATGATTTTGCCGTGCAAATGAAGACTTCAATTATCACATTTAATTGAATTTATAGAAGTCACAAGCTATTGTGGAAATGTTTTAATTCATAATTATGACTTTCTGGTAGTAAAAACGTATATCTTGTTCATTCTTCTTGTAATTTGTATAGGCTATGTCTGAGCGATGCGCATGCATTAGAAACATTAATTTTATGTTTAGAATTCTTTACATTGTAAAAACAGTTTAGATTTCCTATTCTGCGGATCGTGAGGATTTCTTTGCACTGCGAAAAGAAATGGAACTCTAAAATCTTTTTCATTTTACAAAAAAATATTGGGATTGTAACCTGAATTAATTGTTGATTTATGTAAGCTTCACTGTAACAATTTTTCGAAACTTCAAAATTCAGCTTTTCACACTGCGATTTTTCAAAATTTATCCGAATTATTGGTGTATTTAAATATTTCTGCATAGTAGACAAAATGTGCAATTAAAAATATAAAACTTTTGTAACGCAAAAAAATATACAGAGATATATCCTGCAACATATGTCTCATTAACTTAATTTCTTTCGTAAAATATACCTTTTCCGACTTATAACCCTTATTACCATAACACATCAAACACAACAAACATACTAGATATCAAATGTTGAAATAGGATCAAAAAATTATTCTTCTAAACCCAGAAAAACTTCTGAGAATAACTTATTTTTTTCAGTTTTAAAATTTTGGGTCCTAATATAAAAATAAATAAATTTAATGTATAATAAATTTTATATTTAATTACTTAATGTATATTTATTTGTATATTAAATCAATACGTTTAGTTTTTATTTTCATTAAAAAAATACCACTCAAAAAATGGGTTGTTTATTGAATCTATATTTATTATCTGCCATGGAATAAGTATTACAACCATTAAAGATAACTAATTATTGTAACTTTTACGTTATAATTTTCTAGATCAACATACCAAGAGTGACTCGAAGAAATCAACAGAACAGGATGGTGGGCCATGTTCTTGTACAACAAATTACATTTCTTCTGGCAATAATTCTACTGCCAGGGCTTTAAACAAATACGACCTCAACGAAACTTCGGATATCAAGGAAGAAATATTCCAAGGTATAACTAGATTTGTAACTAAAATATCGTATAACTCTGAAATAAAATATTGCAATTGACATTTTTGTAAATTTTTAGATGAAGAGGTACACCAGAGCGGAAAGTTCACATTTCTTTCTGAAAGAAGTCAATTGGACGAAAAATTTATAACCACTGAACTTTCCTGTGCCAATAATTCTGGTGCCAAGACTTCAATTGTATACGATATTGACAGAACATTGTATATCAAGGAAGAAATCATCGAAGGTATGAGCAGATTTGTAACTGAAATATCTTAACTGAAACTATGAAATAAAATATTGCAATTGACATTTTTGTAAATTTTCAGATCAAGAGATACACCAGAGCGGAAAGCACACATTTCTTTCTGAAAAAAATCAGTTGGACGAAAAATTTATAACTACTGAAATTTCCTGTGTCAATAATTATGGTGCTAATACTTTAATTGAATACGACATTGATGAAACAATGGATATCAAGGAAGAAATAATCCAAGGTATAACTAGATTTGTAATTAAAATATCTTGAATATAACTCTGAAATAAAATATTGCAATTGGCATTTTGGTGAATTTTCAGATCAAGAGATACATCAGAGCGGAGAGCACAATTTTCTTTCTGAAAGAAATCAATTGGACGAGAAATTTATAACAACTGAAACTTCTGCCAATAATTCTGGTGCCAAGACTTCAATTGTATACGACATTAACAGAACATTGTATATCAAGGAAGAAATCATTGAAGGTATGAGCAGATTTGTAACTGAAACATCCTAACTGGAACTGTAAAATAAAAAATTGCAATTCACACTTTGGTAACTTTTCAGTTAAAGAGATACGCCAGAGGGGAAAGCACAATTTTCTTTCTGAAAGAAATCAATTGGACGAGAAATTTATAACAACTGAAATTTCTTCTGACAATAATTCAGGTGCCAAGACTTTAATTCAATACGATATTGACGAAAAATTAAATATCAAGAAAGAAATGTTCCAAGGTATGACTCGATTTCAATAAAAATATATTAACTACTATGAAATAAAAACTTGCAAATTACATTGTGGTAAATTTTCAGTTCAAGGGACTACAGGTCAAAAACATACTAAGAAATATGAGTCAAATTTGTGTACCATAGATGGAAAAGAATGCAAATGTGGAAAGTGTGACCACAGCCATACATTGAAAAGGCTTTTAAATCGTCATAAAAAATTCACATGCGACATCGTGCCACAGCTCAGTTGTAAATTCTGCGGCAAACGATTTCAACAAAAATATAGACTGAGTCGCCACGTGGACCTTGTACATTATGAAGAGGCATCGAAAACGAGGCATTATTGCGGCAAATGTTCTCGAAGTTACACTACGTTAAATAGCTTAAATCATCATAAACGTTTAGAGCATGCAGCAGTCAAACCACAATTTACTTGCGATTTTTGCGGGTATAAAACGAATAGGAAAAGTTACTTGCCAATACACATTAAGTTACGCCACTTACAGGCATCGGAAGCGAGGCATTATTGCAACAAATGCTCTCGAAGTTACGCTTCATTAAAAAGTTTAAATTATCATAAACTTGCAGAACACGCAGCAGTCAGACCACAATTTATTTGCGATTTTTGCGAATTTAAAACAAATACGAAAATTTACTTGTCAAGACACATTACTTCACGCCACTTACAGGCAGCAGAAACGCGGCATAACTGCGACAAATGTCCTCGAAGTTACACTCTTTTGGACAGTTTAAACCATCATAAACGTGTAGAACACGCAGCAGTCAAACCACAATTTACTTGCGATTTTTGCGGATTTAAAGCAAATGCAAAAGGTAACTTGTCACAACACATTACTTCTCGCCACATACAGATATCGAAAACGAGTCACTTAACGAAGCATTATTGTGACAAATGTTCTCGAAGTTACACTCGGTTAAGTAATTTAAATAAACATAAGCGTTTAAAACACGCAGCAGTCAAGCCACAGTCTATTTACGATTTTTGCGAATATGAAACGAATAGGAAAAGTTACTTGTCAGAACACATTGCTTCACGCCAACTCAAACTGCGGAACCCAACATAAATCGGGAAAGAAATACAACTGCGAAAAGTGTGTTTGAACCTTTTAACAGAAACTTCATTTGATTTATCACGGCAAAAAATTTAAACGGAAACTACACGATACACGATGATAGTACTAAACAGAATAAAATTCATAAAGTGGGTCGCTCCAAATTTGTCTAAAAAAGTAAAAATTGAACACATTTTTTGCTACAGTTTTAATAAAGCATGTTTAACGTATTTAATAACTAGATGTTAAAGAAATTCATCTACTATACATTTTATTAGAAAAAAAATCATAAATTCTCTAGAGGTGGACATAGTTGAGACTTTGAGAGTGGACGTAATTGAATTTTACTATATTTTTTCAATAGTCTTTGTTATTAAAAGATTTTAATTGGCTGACTAGACTTTCTAGTAGTGTTCTAGTGTGGGTCGCCCTTCCACAATATATTATAATCGCATAATCCGCAATCAAAACCTCATTTTCAACGCAGTTTATTTCTTTGTCTGAAACATCTAAAATAGCTGACGTAATGAGATATTTTGTAGGGAAAGTTTAGTAAAAAATAATATACTTAAGCAGTGTAGTAAAAAAAATGTCAATTGCTTAATTATAATTAATTCATTTTGATTTTCTCGTATCACACTTTTTGTACATTTACTTATTTGACATTTTTACATTCTCATCAGAGAAAGAGAAGGTATTAGATTTGTGTAAAATTTGACACCCCCCCCCCTCCCCGCTTTTGTCAAATGTCCACGTTTTGAGACCCTCTGAAGCCGAAAAATAGGTTTTTACGAAAGTGTCTGTATGTATGTATGTATGTCTGTCTGTCTGTGAACACGATAACTTTTGAAAGAATCAATCTATTGGATTGGCCTTTGATACACTGTATTAGGGTCGAAAACTGAAGGTGAAGTTCGTTAGCCAGCCATTTTGGATAAAAATTCAAAAAGTTGGAGCATTTTCAAATTTTTTGAGACCTTTTTTTCAAGATTTAAAAATTATATGTACGTACCATATATTCGTAGTACTCAGAAAGTCGAACAATTAATCCTCATAACTTTTTTCGATAGAAAAAAAATTATGAGAGTTATAGCATTTTCAAAATTCAAAAAATGAAACGAAAATGGAAGTTTCAAGTCAAACAATGCTTTATACTTAAAAGCACTGGCGATGCATTGCACCCACTTGCACAGCTACACTTACTTAACTTAACCTCTGTAACCTTACCATACGAAGTATAAAAAAATGTGCCCGCTTTGTGGGCATATTCTCAACGCGCGCTTCGCGCGCAGCTCGCTATATGTATATGTACCGCTCGCAAGTTTGAGCGCGCCTCGGGCGCGCGATTTGGTCGTCGCGCTTCGCGCTCGGTGTTATATGTTCATGTACAAATTACTAAATTTGTTTTTGATTTCAAATGATTAAGGAAATTTATTTACTTAAGGCTCTATCAGCTCTAAGGAATACATTCTCATCATAATATTCGCGCTCGATTTTCTGCGCTCACCGTATAATATATACATATAAATAGGTAAAAAGACGATTAAAAAATTTTCTTAATGATTTACGATTGGTCTTATAAAGAAATGTTCAACTTTATTTCACGTTTTGAAAGCACAAATTCTACTCTTCTAACTTTCTTTCTTATCTCGCGTCATTTGGCTCAAAAATTAAAATTAAAATATTCCAATATCATTTTCCATACTTGAAAAAGAAACTGTTCCTCCTACCAAAAAATGTTCAAGAGAAAGCTTATGAGTCTTCGTAAAAGCAACAATTTGCATATCATAACTTTGTTTCTTATCTCGCGTTATTTGGCTCAAAATTTTAATTTTCGATTTTTTGAGAAAATTCAAATGTTATTATGAAATTCTTGTAGAGCTTTTGAAAAGCAACGTTTTTTTCCTCTTGAATTTTTTTATATCGTGCGTTGTTTGGCTTAAAATGTTCATTTTCTTTTCTTTTTTTGAATTTTGAAAATGCTATAAGTCTCATAATTTTCTTTTTATCGAAAAAAAACATTAGGCTAAATTTTTTGACTTTTTGAGTACTACGAATAGCCGTACATATAATTTTTGAAACTTGAAAAAAAAATGTTCTCAAAAATCTTGAAAATACTCCGACTTTTTGAATTTTCATCCAAAATGGCTGGCTAACGAACTTGACCTTCAGTTGTCGACAGTAAAAGAGTTTACCGAAGACCAATTCAATTGATTGATTCTTTCAAAAGTTATTGTGTTCACAGACAGACATATATACATACATACATACATACATGCATACGCATTTGTAAAAACCTGTTTTTCGGGTTCAGAGGGTCTCAAAACGTTGATATTTGACAAAAACGGGGGGTGGGGGGGGTGTCAAATTTTACACAAATCTAATACCTTCTCTGATGAGAGTAAAAAAATATGTACACATATGACCGGCTCCAAAAAAAGAGATCTAGTGCCTAAATTCAAGTTTTCGAGGAAGACGCATTTATAAGTAAAACAAAAAACACGATTGCAGCATACGGAAGCCGTCCAAAAGCTCAAAATTGATATTTTAGACAATAAGGCAAATATCTTAGGAATTCTCTGGATAGAACCAATTTTTTCTAGACTAGAAATTCTGGTGGAACTCCCACTAGACACAGATAGATTCGCCGTACCCACACGAAGCATGGAATTCCTCGTTCAAGCCTGACATCAGAACCCTACTTCAAATAGATGTGAAAATTTCTGCACGGGATTATCCTTTTATCTAGTAGTTGATACCATTTTCAACTTTTCCCTGACCGTCAACCAGGTTCGGAAGATTTTCGCTATTCATCCTAAATAGCTGGACAGCCATAGCTAATAGCCATGGCCAATTATAGTAATAAACCGTATTACCGTATTACCGTATTAACGTTTCTGACTTTACGTAAAAGAATCATGCTATTATTGAAATTTAAATTAATGAGCTGCATTAATTTACTGCAAATGACTGTCACTGAACTCAAAGTAAAAAATATTTGAATGAAAGTTAATTAAAATTAAATAACACAGAGTTTATTAAATTCATTTGAATGAAGCATACGAATCCCAATCCCGATATTTCTATTTTCCTAATGCGAAGATTGCGACGGAATTGAGAAGAAACAGAGAAACTCAAGAAAACCCAGAAACTAGAAAAGTTGAAACTCTAAGAGAACGGACAGAAATGTTAGAATAGAAATAATATATATATATAGATATATTACAGATAGACCCTAGGCAAAGGCTTGAAGATTTAACCCCTTGACAGCACATGTGTTTTCCTTTTTTTTCTTAAAAATCGAAATAAAATCTATTCTCTTCTGAAAATTTTTTGTGTACTAAAAAAGAACACCCAAAAAGTTCACAATTCAAAAATGGGCTTTGAGACTACCCGTCTTGCCGGCTCATTAGAAACAGGTGCACTACAAATGTACACAACGGAAAGAAAAAAGAGGGAGAAAAAAGAAAGAGTCAACCAAAACCATCCTCACGCTCTTTTTTTTCTCCGTCCTTTTTATACTACTGGGGACCCAACATGTTTCGAAGCCAACTTGGACTTCCTC
>JAUMHM010000083.1:9569533-9579689 GCA_032362435.1 Melikaiella ostensackeni
TTGGCTGCAAATCGCTTACGCTAGCCAAAGCATCCCCAGCAGGCACAGTTGATGTTCCACAGTTTATTAGCATCATTGTCTTTCAAATTATTAATTTTGCACTTTAGATTAGATTGAGCGAATTTGAAGGAGCGTGATGCAAAGTTTGAAAATGATTAATTTCTAACTACTTGGTTTCAAGTTCCTAATTTCAGAACACTTCAATTTTAAACCAAGTTTGGAATTATTTAGTTTCTCAACGCTTCAAGTTTGAGTTCATTAATTTTACAATAAATGTGAAAATTATTAAATCAAAGAAATGATATCTTGGAAGCCAAGAACCTGGTATCTTCGAATCTATTTTCAACATCCTAAGAAATATTTCCTCGTTTCAATGAAATAGATTTTTTGATGTGATAAATACTTATTTAAATTAAGTAATTTATTCATGTGGGGATCAAGTAATTTAGTAAAAGCTGAAAGTTGACAAGGTTATTGCGAATAAATAATTATATAAATTAAACAAATGTTTTTTCAATTAAATGTGGATCCATTTCATTAGAATAAATCGTATATTGAAGAAAGAATCTGCAATTAATTAATTCGGCCAATTTTTTTTCGAACAAGCACAATTTTGTTGAATCAAATGTTCATGAAATCCATTGGAAGAAACATTTAATTAATTCATGGGAGAGAAATTGATCATTCTAAATAAATTATTCTCTCAGTATTCGGTAGTCAGTACTTCAGAACAAATGCCGCTAGGTGGACAGAGCATATTATCTCCCAATAGAAATTAATTCCCAAGGAAATCAGTTAGCTGAGAATTTTCACCATAGTTATAAAGTACCGATAATTTTAAGAAAATAATTCACAAGGAACTAACCAAACAAATTAAAACTACTAAAAATAACAAAGCACCCGGCCCTGATTCAATTTCAAATTTAGTCCTCAAAAAACTTCCTATCTCGTGCCTCAATCTCCTTGTCATTATCTTCAATGCTTGTAAACAATTAGGCTACTTTCCTGACTCTTGGACAATAGCTCACATTTTAGTTTTTTAGAAAAAAAAGTCAAGGATTCACACCATCCAACCAGCTACAGGCTCATTAGTCTTCTAAATACAATTAGCAGAAGTTTTGAAAGATAATACTCGCGTAAACTATCACCTCGAGGAAAACAGCATCCTCAAACCGTAATAATATGGTTTTAGAAAAAGTCACTCTACGCAGCACATGATGCTCAAACTCACCGAAGCCATTAGCTTAAAGTTCAGTCGAAAGAAGCAGACTGGAGCTGTTTTCTTCGTCGTAGAAAAAGCTTTTAACTGTGTCTGGCATGTAGGACTGCTCAGAGAACTAATAAACTACAATTTTCTAAAAGGGCTTATCCACTTAATACACTTTTATCTTACCAACAAAAAATTTTCAGTCAAAGTAAATCAGACACTTTCAGAATAAAAATTAATATACCAAAGTCAGAATGAATTCTTTTCACAGTCAGAAAGTCAGTCAAAATAGATTCACCCAAAATGTTGAATGAACCAATAGAATGGAGAAACTCCATAGAATACCCAGGGGGTAAACTACATAAACTTCTTAATTGAAAGCAGCATCTCCAGGAAACTAAAGAAAGAGCCCTCGGGGTCATGTTGCGCCTCAATCCTGTTATTAATAGACACTCTAGTCTCAAACCTGAATATGGAATCCTAATCTATAAAATGTTTATCCGACCAATCATGACTTACGCCTGAGAAGGTGCGTCAAAAAGCAATATTAATCACATTCAGATCATTCAAAATAAATTTCTCAGGCGTATTACCAAAACCTCCAGATATACCAAGAATTCTGACCTCCACAGAAAATTTCAATTACTATACATTTCAGCGTATATCAAAGAAACTGCCACTAAATTTTAAGATCTGAATCATTATCACATTTTGAGCAAATTTCCTCTCTAGGGAAATATGTATGATTATGATCCTCTTCGCAAACACGCGATGCTAATAGACTTTCTCATGAAATAAGTCACCTGGTCGGGAGTGGAGGGTTGGCGTGGCGTTGAGACTGTCTCGACGCCGCGCCGCCCTGACCTGCCACCTGTGACTTGGCCGCAACATTCATTTGCGACCACACTAACACCTTTCTTTTCTTCTTTTTTTCTTCTCTAATACAATCTCTTAGATTTTGTGGTTTTTTCCCGCTTGCGGGCTTTTTTTCCACACAAATAAACGTCACTTTAACTTTCTGTCATGTCAAATTTCTTTCAGATTGTGCATTTATGCCGAAAAGGCAGAACAACAACTTCTTCCAGTCCAATCATTCTTTGGGGAGATCACTAATCGCGAGTGCACGACTGGCGTGCATTGGCTCTCACAAGAGGGGGCAATGGTTGGGGCCGCTCATCCCCCTCCCTTCACCATAGTTATAATGAAAAGTAGATGTGATTATCTATCTTGTTCATTGTCATCTAATACTACTACGCCTTCTCAGTGATACACGTGCTTGAAATATTTTGGAAATTTTTGTTTACCTCGTGGAAAAAAATATATTATTACAAGGAGGAAGCTAGATATTTTGTGTGTACCGGAAACAAAGAAGAAGGGATGTGAGATAAGAAAGATAGAGAACAGACTCAATCTTTGGTCAGGAGTAGATAATGAATCATATGGTACCCAAGGAGTCGGTCTGATTATGAATGAGAGAGCAAACCAGCATGTCAAAAAGTATGAATGCGTATCACCTAGATTACTATGGGTTGAAATGAAAGTAGGAATCAGAAGACTATTCATAAAAGCCTGCTACGCTCCAGTCGATCGTGACAAGAGAAATGTAAAAGATACCTTCTGGGACTCGTTAAATGATATCGTAGGGACTTGTGATCCTGGCGAAAGAATAATTTTACTTGGTGATATGAATGGTTGGGTTGGTGTACTCGTACAACGCGAAGGTACCGACAGAGTACTGGCCCATTCTGGAGACCCAAAAACGAATGGTAACGGCGATAAATTGATTAGCTTATGCTTAGAAAAAGGCTTGTTTATTACGAACACCTGGTTCAGACATAAAAAGATCCACATGTATACTTGGTGTAAAAAACCGTCGAAATCATTTATTGTACCTTGAAGCCCTTTAAAATCATTTGAAATATCGTGAACTCTTTTAAAATATTTTGAATCTCCTAAAATCCCTTGGAATCCTTTAAAATCCCGTGATTTCTTTTGGAATATTTCGAAATCTCTTAAAATCCTTTGTACTTCGCGGAAATCGTTCTTAAATCCTTAGAATCCCTGAAAATCTTCGGAAATCCTTTGGTATCTCTTGAAATCCTTTAAAGTATTTTGAAATCCTGATGTGGTTTCTTTTGAAATATTTCAAAATCTCTTCAAATCCTTTGTAATGCGCGGAAATCATTTTTAAATCCCTAAAAGCCCTAAAAATCCGTCGAAATTCTTCGGTATCTCTTAAAATCCTTCAAAATCATTTGAATTCCTGTGATTTATTGTGAAATATTTCGAAATCTCTTAAAATCCCTTGAAATCCTTTGTAATCCGCGGAAATTGTTCTTAAATCCTTAAAATTCCATGAAAATCTGTCGGAATTCTTCGGTATCTCTTGAAATCCTTCAAAATCCTTTGAATTCCTGTGATTTATTGTGTAATATTTCGAAATCACTTAAAATCCCTTAAAATCCCTTAAAATTCTTTTGTAATCCGCGGAAATCGTTCTTAAATCTTTAGAATGCCTGAAGATTTGTCGAAATCCTTTGGTATCCCTTGAAATTCTTTAAAATCTGTTGAAATCCCGTAATTTCTTTCAAAATATTTCGAATTCTCTTAAAAACCCCTGGAATCCCTTAAAATCCGTTGTACTCAGCGGAAATCGTTGTTAAATCCTTAAGATCCATCAAAATCTGTCGAGATCCTTCGGTTTCTCTTTAAATCCCTTAAAATCCTTTTTAATCCGCGAAAATCGTTCTCAAATTCTTAAAATCCGTAAAATCCCTAAAAATTCGTCGAAATCATTCGTTATCCCTTAAAGCCCTTCAAAATTCTTTGAAATCCTGTGATTTATTGTGAAATATTTCGAAATCTCTTAAGATCCCTTGAAATCCTTTGTAATCCGCGGAAATTGTTCTTAAATCCTTAAAATCCATGAAAATGTCGAAATTCTTCGGTATCACTTGAAATCCTTCAAAATCCTTTGAATTCCTGTGATTTATTGTGTAATATTTCGAAATCACTTAAAATCCCTTGAAATCCCTTAAAATTCTTTTATAATCCGCGGAAATCGTTCTTAAATCCTTAGAATGCCTGAAGATCTGTCGAATTCCTTTGGTATCTCTTGAAATCCTTTAAAATCTTTGAAATCCCTTAGTTTCTTACGAAATATTTCGAATTCTCTTAAAAACCCCTGGAATCCCTTAAAATCCGTTGTACTCAGCGGAAATCGTTCTTAAATCCTTAAGATAGATCAAAATCTGTCGAGATCCTTCGATTTCTCTCGAAATCCCTTAAAATCCTTTTTAATCCGCGGAAATCGTTCTCAAATTCTTAAAATCCGTAAAATCCCTAAAAATTCGCCGAAATCATTCGTTATCCCTTAAAGCCCTTCAAAATCCTTTAAAATCCTACGATTTATTGTGAAATATTTCGAAATCTTTTAAAATCCCTTGAAATCCCTTAAAACCCTTCGTACTCTGCGGAAATCGTTCTTAAATCTTTAAAATTCCTAAAAATCCGTCGAAATCCTCGGTATCTCTTCAAGCCGTTTCAAATCTTATGAAATCCCGTGTTTTCTTTTGAAATATTTCGAAATCTCTTAAAATCCTCTGGAATCCCTTAAAATCCGTTGTACTCCGCGGAAATCGTTCTTAAATCCTTAAGATCCATAAAAATCCCTAAAAATCCGTCGAAATCATTCGTTATCCCCTGAAGTCCTTTAAAATCATTTGAAATGCCGTGAATTCTTTCAAAATAATTTGAATCACCTAAGTTCTAAAAATCCGTCAAAATCCTCTGAAATCCTTTGATTCCTTGTGAAATATTTCGAAATTTTTTTAAATCCCTTGAAATCTCTTGAAATCCTTTGTGATCCGCCGAATCGTTCTTAAATCCTTAAAATACCTAAAAATCCGTCGAAATCCTTCGGTATCTCTTCAAGCCGTTTAAAATCTTATGAAATTCCGTGATTTTTTTTTTGAAATATTTCCAAATCTCTTAAAATCCCTTGGAATCCCTTAAAATCCTTTGTAATCCGCGGAAATCGTTCTCAAATCCTTAAAATCTCTAAAAATCCATCGATATCCTTCGGCATCTCTTAGAATCCCGTAAAATCTCTTGAAATCTTTTAAAATCACTTAAAATCTTTGAAACCTCACTTAATCCTTTGGGATCGTTTTAAATAACCTACAACTTTTATAATCTCTTGCAATCCTCTAAAATCACTCGAAATTTTTCAAATCATTTGAAGTCCCTTGCAATATTTTGAAATCTCGTTTTCAGTGAAAATAATTGATATATTGGTTACAAATATAAAACCTTACATAAGAAGGGGGGAAGGGTTTCAAAAATCTTACGAATCCTTACAGAAGGGGGGGGGGGATCGAAAATGTTAAAAATCATCCTTACGTAATTAATGGATGTTCCCTAAATTGAAATTGCAAGAAACTGCTTTCACGGCAAATAATTCAATCATTGAATGATTAAATTGTAAATTTGGATTCAAATTTCTTTCGCACGGTTACCGAAAGGTCAAGTAACCGTACTGTTTTCGACGAAACATCTACCCTAGAAAGTGGAGGAACTCTCGGAGTTCTGGTCCAAGGTCAAGCCCTCTTGCTCTGCGCCAAGATACCTGGAGGAGGGGGAGGGAATGAGTTCGTCGAATGCAAATCGCGAATGTACCGGAGAATGAGCGATAAAAGATATGATACACATCAGCAGAAGCAGGGTGAAGTACCGAAATTCGAAAAGAGAATGCCTCCTAGTCTTGCAAAACATTCTAATTACCTCTCATCGTCTTATTAATCATCATTTTTAAATCAAAAATAAAATTTTTATTCTTCCACTCTTAAGATGTTGGCATATAATTTATTAGTATTTAATTAATAATTAATAACCGTCACGGGACGTGACACTTTCTGCCCAAAGGTTCGACCAGACGGAACTAACTAAAGGAGGAGCTGTCACGTCTCGAGATAATAATTAATTACTAAGTAAATACTAATAGATTACAAATGTGAATATTAAACAGATCAGAGTCAGTCCCCTATTCGCATTTTTTTCTCCTTTTTCTCAAAATCCCCTATAATCCCTATATTTGAGAATTTTTGACATTTTTCCTCTTTTTTTTTTGAAGCTACGATTAATTTTTTAAATAGAAACCTATAATATTGAAAAATGCGCGCCACAATCTATACATATACAGCTGTATGAGCAATCCGCATCTTAAAAGAAACAGAAAATTCAGAGGAAATTCAATTTGAAATTATTCAAATTTAAAGACCTTTACGAAATAATTCTTTAAGCTCCCAATTTGAGAAAGATTATTAAAGCTTCTAAATTTTTATGAGTTTTAAATAATAATAATGTACATAATTTTTCTAAAGATGACTTTCTCAAGGATCCAAAGGCTGAAAAACTACCAAGTTCGAAATTTGAAAATTTCTAACTAAAAAGTTTAAGTTTAAGTATATTTTGGTAAATTATGGCAATGAATATTAATATTTTTTATTTATATATAACTATTATCTCGTTTGTTTTTTATCAAAGACTTGAAAAGGGTCTATTTAAGATCGAAACGTCACCATGCATATTCAAATATATATTTTTTATCCAAACAAATGCTGATTTCTTTCATTCTGAATGACCATTGAAGCTATTTAACGGTTCGTTTAAAAAGATTGAAATTTGAGAAACGAAATTTAAAACCTATCAAATAATTCAAAAGCTTTCAGTTTGCAGAGGCTCTAGTTAAAAAAAAATTAGTAAAAGTAGGCGGCAGGCGCCTACAAAAAAGGATTTCTTAGCCTATTAAGATGTTAATAAAGTCGTCCAAATCTCCCCCTCCCCTCCTAATACTCTCCGACTCCCCTTAACCCCTTCCCCCATTTCTCCCTATTTTCTCTTCATTTCTCCTCTACTGCCCTCAAATACCATAATTCTCACCCCCTCATTTCCCCTTACTTCCCCTAACCGCCCCTCATTTCCTCTCACTTACCCTTTTTTATACGACGGACGGACACCCGACCGAAAACATAAGGGTTTCTGCCCGTGGCTATGAAACCCTAAAATCTTACAAATTTGAAGCTCTTTAATTAATAAAAAAAAACATAGAAACTCAAAAATTTAAAATTTTGAATTTGAAAGGATCCGCAATGAACATGCTTAATTTTAAATTTAAAAAAATTTTTAACGCAAAATTACAAGTGAAGGGTGTCAGTACAGAACTGGATAACCATAATTTTGATTGGAAATGGGTCTATTGCATAAAAAATTCTTAAAAAATCAAATACACATTGCGGCAAAAGATTTTTCGAAATATAATTTTTTTCAACTTCTTAGCATTCATATTTCTTTTATCATTTTTTGAAAAAAATATATTTTCTGTTTTTTTTCCGGATTTTGTAGAAAAAAATGTCTGCCATCTGTGATATTGCGATCTTCAATTTTGATTTTCTCGGAACAGAATACCATAATTGTTGGATTAAACATTTTTCGTTCTCATTCAGCATCCCTATATCTCGGGAGCAAGTTTCTGTTTTTGCAAAAAATTCTATTTTTAATCGCCATCCAAAGCTGATTTTGAAAACCCATGAAAAATTTTGATCTCCAAATTCTCTGTCGATTTTCTCGGAATTGGCTAATTTTTTTTACATTAAACTTTGTTTACCCGTATTCAGAAAGTTAAAATTTCGGTAACATGTTTTTACTTTTTTTTTTAACTTTTCTTTAATACTTTTCAAAATTCCGAAAAATTTTTGAAATAAGGAATCCAGCATTACATTCGTTCTTCCAATCGAAAAATAAAAAACTGAAAATAAAAAAATCCCTGTTTTTCGAAGAAAAATTCCCGTATTTTCCCTACAATTGAACTGCTGAACCACTGTGATCCCTATTTTTCCCTAGTGGTCTATATCTCTCCTTGTTTCAAGAATTTTCCTTTCCTCCCCTTTTTCAAGAAACTTATTATTTTAAGAAATTAATTATTAAAACCAATTGCATTTCCATGTTGTAAGTTTGAAAAACTTCGAACGCGGAATATTAAAAATTCAATAATTTCAAACAAAAAATGCTTGAAGTGCTCAGATGCCATCGCGATTAGTCCATTTTCAAATAAGACGCATTTATAATTGAACTCTTTTAAAATCAAATTCATAAAAATTATCGAATTTTTCTTTTAAGGCCATAAAAAACTTTTTCTAACTCCGAGCGTTCGAAATTAAATGATTTTCGATTTTAATTGCTTAGAATTGCACAATATGAAAGTGGGGATGCCTTCTACAGAAAAATTCATAATGCATCATTAATACGTATGAAAGTGAACATTTGCAAATTATACATGCCTTCAAAATTGCAAAGTCGAACGATATTTGTAAGACATTTCAAAATTTGAAACCCAACAATTCTTAATCATTTAAATCTAAAAAATGAAAATGGTCTTAACTTAAAGTTATTCAATTTTAAATCTTTTCAATGTGAAATTGTTCTTTTTTAGACCGTAAATCTGAAATTATTCAATTTTGGATGTTTTCAGTTTCAAATTAAATGGTTCAACATTTCTTAATTAGATGCGCTTAAAATTTGAAATTATGCAAATCTGAGGGGTTTTTGATTCAAAATTGTTCCACTTTGAACATTTTCAATTTCAGATCTTCAATCTAAAATCGCCGGTTAAAAATGAATTTCTCTTCCTCCATTATGTTATTGGTTAATTATTTTCTTATCTTATTGTTTGAGTGTATATTGCGCCACATAATCGAGAAAGGGAAAATCATTGAAATTTTGTTTTAAATACTGCCATTGCTACCAACTTAAATTCGGGTATCAAAAATTCAATTCTGAATAGGAACGTACTTGCCACTTTTTTGAATAGGGTCTTCTTCTTTCTTCTTCTGAATAGGCATGATATTGTGCTAACACGACGAAAATCATTCCATTTTAAATATTCCCAATTCAGTGCGGCCGCAGGTTACGGAAAATCTGGAAATCAGAGAAAATTCAGGAAATTTTTTTGGTCAGGGGGAAAGTCAGGGAATTTGTATAAGAGGAACTTTAATTAAATAATTGTGAAGGATCATAGGTATATTTAAAAATGTTTAATTATGATTTAAAGTGGGTTTATTCTAGGTATAAAAGATTCTGCATTAAAAATGTTAAATATTATTGGTCAGGGAAAATCAGGAAATTTTTAAAATGAAGTTTTGCAGCCACCCTGGTCTCAATTCAAAAAATTGTTGTTCCAAAAGCTAACAAATTAAAGCACTCCAATGTGAAATTTGAACAGTACAATTTTCAGCTTTTAAACTAAAATCGTCTGTGTTTTAACGCTTCATTTTCGATTATTGATTCTATAAGCTTTAAAGTTAATTTGTAAAAATGGGCATATTTTGAAAAAGTGACTCATTTACAGGCTTGAAAAAGCACTCAAAAATGAATATTTTTAAATTCATAAGTGGATAATAAATTAAAAGTTGAGACGCTTACAAATAAAATTTTAATAGTTGTTAAAAATTAAGAAAAGAAAACAAAAAAATCAGCTTTCTTTTTCTTTTTGTTAACCCAGCATCAGTATATCCCCAGACGTAAAAGAAGAAGGATATCACCTAACTTCAAAAATAACATTTGCAATTGCACAATTTCCAAATTTTAAAAATTAAACGATTTCCCAATCAGGCAATCAAAACTGAATAATTAATGCTGTAAATAGTGCAGAATTCTCTCTTTAAAATGAGGTCATGTGTTTTTTAATTGTCACAAAACTCTGGTTTTGTGAATATTTTTCTACTGATCAATGATCGAAGCAATATCAAGAAGACTTGATTGTCAGGTTTCTTTTTACCGTTCAGTAACATTTTTCCCCAAAAGAAACCGCACTTATAATATTGATGTTATTTTGTCGACCAGGGTAATTAATTAATTAATATTTTGATGTTAGTGTGTCGATTACTGGTCAAA
>JAUMHM010000083.1:9704626-9715036 GCA_032362435.1 Melikaiella ostensackeni
TATAGCTCAAATATAGCTTAAGTATAACAACGTATAGTTGAAGTATATATAGTAAAAGTATTACTGAAGCATATTACTAAACAAGCGATGTATTCTTGATGATGACATTGGAGACTTGAAATATATCAAACTAGAGATTTAGAATCATGATTTTCACAACATAAAGAAATATGTTTTGCAACTTCTAAATCATGTAAAACGTGAAGAAATTTATTAAAATATTAAAAATCAAATATTGCTGGATCTCTTACCCGTATATATGAGATAATAATAAGAAGAATGTAAGCTTCTTAACATACTTCCTCTTGTTTTTATGATTTTTCACAATGTTGAGAAACTGAGAGGCTGAATTCAAGCTCCGAAGTAGGTTTTCAACCGAATAGTTGAACTTTAAAGCAAAAGAGATGAATTTTTAACAAAATATTTGAACTTTTAACAGAGTAGTTAGATTTTCAGAACGAAAAGACCAAATTTCCTGAAGACAGTTGAATTTTCAACGAAAAAATTTATTTTCAACCAAGAAAGATGAATTTTCAATAAAAAACGATGACTTTAACAAAATAGAATTTTCAACAAAGTAATGAAACTTTAGCAAATTGGTTGAATTTTTAACCACATAGTTGAATTTTTAACAAAATAATTAAACTTTAAACTAAATATTTGAATTTTCAAATAAAAAACATAAGTTTCCAATAAAAAATGGGATAATTAATTTTTCAGATTGAAAAATTACTTTTTGATAAAATAAAAACGAATTTGCAACCAGTTGTATTCAACGAAAAAAAAATGAATTCTTAACAAAATAGTTCAATCCTCAACCAAATAGATAAATTTTCAACAAAGAAGATTAATTTTCTATGTGAAAAGGCGAACTTTCAACAAAAGAGTCAAGTTTTTAAGCTAAAAAGTCGAATGTTTTAGAAAATAATTAACTTTGAAATCTTTTTTGTTAAAAATGAATTGAATGAATGAGAAGATTCTAATCAATTTTATTTGAATTAAAAGATGAATCTTTTTTCAAAAGATGAATTTTCAACAAGAAAGTTAATTTTCATTTAAAAAAGATGAATTTTTAACAAAATACATGAATTTTGTACCGAATTGTTGAATTTTCAACTTATAAATGATAAATTTTCAACCAAATAAACAAAGAATTTTCAACAGAATGGGTACATTATCAACCAGCCCCGCAAAGTATAAGGTCTGAGAGCAAGTGTTTTGTAGAAATTTTGAGAAGTCTCTTCCTTTTAATATCCTCAAAATTATCATTTTATGATTTATCTGAATGTGGTTGCATACTCTTCACGTTACAGTGTTCGACATCATTAAAAAATGGGGTTGAAATAAAAAGATCACCTCAGCGCTGTTTCGAAAATCTAGACCTAAAAATGGGGTTGAAATAAAAAGATCACCTCAGCGCTGTCTCGAAAATCTAGACCTTCTCTAAAGGTTGATTATTTATAATTTAATTGAATTTTCTGACAATTTTATAAATTATTTAAGTATAGTTTAATAAAAAAATACGAAAGGTTGGCGCGCGGAGCGCGCAGAGGGCCAAGTCCCTCTAGTCAACCAAGAAAAATGAATTTATTATTAACCAAATAGTTAAATTTTCTACCAAAAAAATGAATTTCTCACCAAAAAGATTAATGTTCCACTAAAAAGACGATTTTTTAACAAAATACATTATTTTTCAACAAAATTGTTGATTTTTAAAGCCAAAAAGACGAATTATCTACAAAACAGTTGAATTTTTAACCCAAAAATATGATTTTTCAACAAAAAAGTTAATTCTCAACCAAAAATGAAACGAATCTTCGACACAATAGCTAAATTTTCAAACAAAGAGATGATTCTTCAACCGAAAAAATTAATTTGTAACGAAGTAGTTGAACTTTCAACCAAGTAGTTGCATTTTTGACCAAAAAATATGATTTTTTAACAAAGCAGTTGCATTTGAATCAAAATAATTAAATTTTCAGCAAAAAAAAATTAACTTTCTACCAAAAATAGTTGGATTTTCTCATTGGGTTTCTATTCATTCAGTTCGCATTCGAGCGAAAAAACGAGAAAAAGGGGAAAAAGGGGAAGTTTCTTGAAATCAGGCAAAAAAACGAAGAATTCTTTAAAATATGAAAAAAGAGGGGAATAGGGAAAAGATGTGAAGTTTAAAATATGCAAATAATTTTGAAACTTCTCAACTTATCATTTTATTGTATCGTTGTAGGGCCATCTTTCGCAAAATTCCCAAATTGTTTTTGGCACGATCCCCCCCCCTCCCCCCTCTAAATAGTAACGTAGTTCATGGACGGCCCCACATGTGAGTGTGAGAATATTTTTTATCGAAATTTGTCAATATAAAGTATTTTTTTTATTATTAAGATAAAGAACAGCGTAAAAAATAACATTTAGCTGTCGAAATTTTGGCACTTAAAATAATCAAATTTCAGACTGAGCGAGCGGCTTTTTGAAATTGTTTTTTTTACTGATAGTACCTGGTAACGGTATCTTTTGGCCCAAATTGTTGAGAGAGCACAAAAACTTGACGTGTGTGTTCTTTGTGACCGAAAAAGTTTTCCGCTAGGGTTCCAACAATTTTTTGTAACCAATGAGAAACCTTCCATCCATCTCTTGAAAAAAATTGTTGGCATCCCATTAAAAAAAATATAATAAAGATCTAGAGCCTTCAAAGTTGAAAGGAAAAATTTAAGTATATCATATAAGAAGCTTTACCCCGATTAAAAAAAATCCCATTGAGATACTATTGGGACCCCGGATAACGTCCCGCTAAAATACTGGATATGAGACAAATTAGTACTCAAGTACCAACTTTTCCCGAAAATGTTGAAAATTTATGTCACGAAAAAAGTAATGCTGAAATAGAACTAAAGTACCAAAAAAGTTGAGAATATGTCCCGTTTCACCAGGACTTTTTTAGGACAAAGTTATCAGAAAAGTCCCGCTTAATTTTTTGTAATTTTTACAAGTCCTAAATAATTTTTGGGACAAAAGTAATAGAAAAGTTCCATTTTTTTAGATATTTACATGTATGGGATTTATGTCCTAAAATAGTACTGATGAAATGGGACTTAAGTACCAAAAAAGTTCAAAATATGTGCTGTTCCACCAGGACTTTTTTAGAACAAAGGTGCCCGAAAAGTTCCGCTTAGTATTTTTGGGCATAAATACCACCAGCACTTGCGAAAATGTCGAAAAAAAATAAAATGAAACTTTTCTAGTACTTTTGTCCCAGAATTTATTCAGGACTTGTAAATTTTTCGAGCAAAAATTAAGTGGGTTTTTGCCGGTACTTTTGTCCTAAAAAAGTCCTGCTTGAAACTAAAAAAAAAGTGGGACATTGCCCGTACATTTGTCCTTAAATAGTCCTGGTGAAACGGGACATATTTTTTAACTTTATTGGTACTCTAGTCCTATTTTAGCAGTACTCTTTTGGAATATAAATATCATGAGTACTTGCGAAAATGTCAACAAAAATAAAATGGAACATTTCTAGTATTTTTGTCTCTATCTGGAATCCCAAAATTTTTAAAGAAAAGTTGGTACTTAAGGAGACTGATTTGTCTCAAACCCAGTACTTTAGCGGGGCTTTATCCGGCATCCCAATGGGATCCCGATGGGACTTTTTTTACACGGGACATTTTATGTCCTCGAAATTCAAAAGAATTGATGTTTAAATGAATAAATTGACAATTTAGAAGCAATTTTACCTCGAAAATTGCAATTTTCTTTTTAACTTGAGAATAATAAAAGGTTTATTCAAGAGCATGAAGTGATATTTTATAATACCTTGATTTATATCATTCCCTCAATAAAAAATTAAATTATTTACGATAGAATTTCAGCAGGAAGATTTTTGGTTTCTTGAAAAATAGACGTTAAAACTCAAATAATCATAACTTCGTGGAACATTTTTTTTCTCAAATCGGAAAGAACGTGTCACCTGATTTTTTTCTAAAAAACAGCATATTTCGTCGCTAAAGGATTCTGTGACTTAAAGTATAGAACCTGCCTGATTTGAAATGGACTTGATCTTTTCTATCTTCAAAATTTCGCGTGAAAAAGTAAAACATTAAAATGTGTCTTTTCGATATCAAAAGAAAATATTAATTTTATTATTTAATTTTTCGAAGTATCTCATCGTCCCGAAATACGGGATGAGTCGTCAAATTGCTTCGGAAAATTAAATAATAAAAGTATTATTTTCTCTTGGTCAGATTCTACATTTCAAGTCGTAGAATCTTTCAGCGACGAAATATTCTGTTTTTTTAGAGAAAATTAGTTGACACGTATTTTTCCGTTTTAGGAAAAAAAATTTAACGAAGTCACGAGTATTTGAATTTTGAAGTCTATTTAAAAAAACACAAATTTTGTTGTTGAAATTCAATAGAGTTTTTGATCTAGTCCAAATATTCTGCTTTTCTTTCGGGATCCTGGTCACTTTTACCGTCCTCTTTTTAAATCCATCGGAAAATTTTAAAAAACGTTTATAATTAAGAAAGTGGCGACGATTTGTTTGAAAATATAAAAAGTCGATTTTTACGCACAAAAAACGACACTCATATTTTTTTCCATTTTTTTCTCTCCCGGCCTCAAAAATGGTTAAGCCCGAATAAAGCTGATAAGATGCCTTTCTTATATAAGCAGAAACTTTTTTAAAATATTGCAAAAAATAAAAAAGGTGGAGTTTCCCAGAAAATCCCCTTCTCATACTTTCAAAATTCGATGAAAAAAAAAGAAGAATTTCTGCAAAACCTATCATTCTTTCAGTTTCATGCGGGCTTAACCATTTTTGTGTTCTAGAGGATTTTATTCCTAAAAATATAGTTTTCGAATTTTTTTCGTAAACGATGCAGGATATCACAGAAGAGAAAGAGGCATTGTTTTTAGAACTTTTCTAGACGTGCGAGCTTTTATCTAATTTTTTTTGTATCTTTGTTCTCGGAAAAATGCGAAATTTCGATTTCAGGAAAAAAATTCTCTAGGCCGTAAAAACGGTTGAGCCCGCATAAACCTCACAGAATGTCTTCCTTATAAAAGGCCAACTTCAACAAAAAATTCCCCAAAAATATAAGTGTGCATTTTTTTGTGAAAATCAACTTTATATATTTTCAAACAAATCGTCGTCGCTTTGTGAATTATAAACTTTTTTCAAATTTTTCAATAGATTTCGGAAGATGACGGTAAAATTCACCAGGATTCAAAAAGAAAATTGGAATATTTACATTAGATAAAGGAACTCTAGAATTTAAGAAAAAAATTTTTTTTTTCGAAAAATAGGCGTCAAAATTCAATTACTTGTAAGATCCTGAGAAATTTTTTTTTTCGCAAATGGGAAAAGCACGTGTCACCTAATTTTCCCTGAACGAACAGCATAATGTGTATGAACAGTCGCTGAAAGACTCTATGACTTAAAGAGTAGAATCTGCCTGATTTGAAATGGACTTGATCAAAAAAATAATAGAGAGCGATAAAATTGCGAGACCAACGTCTTTCAGGAAATTTTTTGTCAGCTTAATTTCCTTCCTTGTGAATAATAACTCGTGCAATTTTAAATCTCTTTGAAATTTATTAAGATCAGGTTTTCATTGCCCTCTATTATAAAAAGCTAACGCGGAAAAAAATGTCTAGCAGTAGATAGGCAGGGGGAGTTCTATACCAAGATTCCTACCTTACCGACTTCAATAAAATTCTGCATCTGTAGTGGTGAGTGTCCGTGGTAAGTTCCGGGAACGTTCTTGATGACGTCATGAAATTATATTGCGCAAATTGTGAGACACGAATTTTCGTGAACAACGTCGAGGTTATTTATAATCCCAATTAATATAGTTATGAGAAAAACAAGGATAATTTATTGCTTCCTTCTACGATAATACATTTAATAAAGAAAATCCTTTCTTTATTCATTTAATGCGAAAAAGATGCAGGCGTACAAGTGTAATTTGATATACGGTAAGTTTGACATTTTTTTTTTTTTTTAATTAATGAAGGCTTAAAGTCGCATCAACTGCAGAGGTCATTAGCGACTACAATAAGTTTTATACATTCTGTGCTTGTAGAAGAAACATTATATCCAATATTTAGGTAGGTAGCGTTTGATACTGAGCACTAAGTGTGGATATTTAAATACTAACTATACATGTAAGAATTCACAAAAATCAGAGCACATAAAACACTGTACGAAGCTTCAACTAGATAAGATGTCGGATATCGATGGCTTGAAGATAGTTAAGTACGTTATTAAATGTATTCGGGTCGGATAGCATTTTATTGGAGTCAGTTCCGACCTTGTGATGAATTCGTTTATCAGTGTATTTGTTGCAGTCAACTAATATATGATGTATGGAGACAGGAACTTTACAAATATCGCATAGTTCTGGTCTGGTTCTGGTGATTAAGTGGGAATGGGTTAAGTTAGAGTGTCCGATTCTCATTCTAGTAAGCGTCACTTGGTCTCTACGGTTTTCTATAGTGATTTGATTTTTTTTTGAAAAAATCGTCTCTAATCAGGTGCAGCTTGGTATTGTTTGAAGATTTCCAATCATCATTCCAGAGGGTTTTGATAGCTTGACATATGTAGTTCTTGAAGTCTTTGTGATGTAGAGGAATCGACACATTAGGCATAGGGAGTAGACATGCTTATTTGGCTAAGGAGTCTGCTGTCTCGTTTCCTTTGATTCCCGGATGAGACGGTATCCAGATTAAGATGATTTCCTTTCCTCGATTTCTCAGGGCCCAATATGTTTCTTAAGTTTCTTGCATTATGTGATCAAATTTCTTAATATTTTTTATGGCTTCAATTGCCGGCAGCGAATCCGTAAGAATAACAAAGAGAGTGTCATTTGAATTTTCTATATATTTCATAGCTTGCAAAATAGCATAGGTCTCGCATCTGAATATACTAAAGCAATCCGGTAATTTATATTGAAAATAATTATCAGGTGTAACCATAGCGCATCCACATCCAGTTGTTGATTTTGATCCATCAGTATAAATAGGGATATGATTTGGGAATCTGTTTAACATTTCAGCGAAAGCAGCTCTACATTCAATTGGATCAGTTTCATTTCTTGGCAGTTCCTTCAAGTCAGTGATTGTAGTGGGACCTATAAATTCCCAGTGCGGAAAATTGTAGAGTCTTCTGGGAGCAATTGTTGGCATTTCGATGTTTAATTCATGTAGATAAGTATTCATTCTGACGTAAAAAGGTACATATGAGTTTGGATATTTCTTGTACTCTTCGTGATATTTTCCAAAAAAGATGTTCTCATAAGCAGGATTAGATGGTGTGGAGGCTATTGCAAGAAAGTAAGTCAGGTTAAGATGCTTTCTTCTGGTAGCTAGTGGTAGTTCTTGAGTTTCTGCGAGAATACTACTTATCGGACTGGAAAAAAATGCTCCCAAAGCAATTTTCAGGCCTGCATTATGTATGGGAGAGATCTTTTCTAAAGCACTAGGTTTGGCAGAATTATAAATTGAAGATCCATAATCCGATTTGGATCGGACAACAGCCTTGTGTGTTTGCTAGTATTTTTTGGTCTGCTCCCCAATTTCCTTTAGCAAGAGTTTTTATGATGTTGAGTCTGCGTTCACAATAATTTTTCAGGTATGTGAGGTGTGGGATCCATGTAAGTTTTTTGTTAAAGATGAGCCCAAGAATCTTGACTGTCTCAACGACCTTCAGCTCGTGGTTACCCAAGAATAGTCTTGGATTTCGGTTGTCTGATCTATTCTTAGAAAATAAGATGCAAGTGGTTTTAGTTTTGGCAAATATAAAGCCAGTCTTGCCAGCCCAATCTTGTAATCTCTTAAGACAGTCTTTCATGAGCTCCTGTGTTGTTTGTAAATCTCTTCCACTACAGAAGATTGTCACATCGTCGGCAAAAAGACTTTTTTTTCACAGGTCGCGGAATGCAGATCGCTACATCATTGAATGTAATTAGAAATTGAGTAACACTCAATACAGATCCTTGAGGAACTCCATTTTCGAGTTCAGTTTCTTTTGAGAGGTAACCATTTACTCTGACTTGTATAAATCTCTTACGCGGGAAATTTTTAATAAAATTGATCATTGGACCATCTACACCCATGTCAAGTAAGATTTGTAAGATTCGATGTTTCCAGACCATTTCATAGCATTTCTCAATATCTAGGGAAACAGCTAGGAGATGTTGGTCGCTGATGAATGCGTCACGTATATTAGTTTCAAGTTGTACAAGGGGATCAAGAGTAGGTCGATGTAGACGGAAGGCACTTTGATACACATTGAAGGATTTTTCTTCTTCCAAAAACCATCTGAGTCTTTTATTTATCATTTTTTCCATTAATTTACACATATTGCACGTTAGTGCAATGGGTCGATAACTGCTGGCTTTGAGTTTATCCTTTCCTAGTTTGAGAATTGGGATAACTAAGGATTCTCTCCACTTATTAGGAAAAACTTTGTGGATCCAAATACAGTTGAACAGAGCAAGAAGATATTCTAGTGCTTTGAATGGAAGGTTTTTGAGAAATATATTCGGTATTTTTCAGGTCGAGGGCTAATATTTTTACATTGATTGAGTGTGAATGTAAGTTCAGATAGTTGCTACTAGCTTGAAGGCAAGGAAATTAGGGTCGTAGTTTGCATTACTAGAATTCGAGGCATAGTTATTCGCTAGCTCGTCAGCAATTTCTTTGGAGTCAGTTGCGATATTTCCATCGACTTTTAGTAAGGTTGTGATGCGAACGGTGGATGACGTTCCTTCGATTATGTTGATCTTTTTCCATACCTCTGAGCTTGAAGTGTTGTATTTTAGAAACGAAGTATAATCGATCCAGGAACTTCTATTACTCTTCTTATTTATCCTCCGTGAACTAGCTCGAAGTTTTTTAAATTCAATTTTGTTTTCGAGTGTTTTGTGCTTTTTGTACACATTAAAAGCGTATTTATTCAGTTTAAGTGCTTCCTCCACTTCTTAATTGCACCAGGGTACTTGGTGTTTAAATGATTGAAGGGACGTTTTAGGTTTAGATGCATCCGCTGCCTCTGTGATGACATCAATTAGTGCATTAACGATATCATCAATTTCGTCTTTATTTTCTTCTGAAGGTGAATTTAAATTGGCTATTTTGGCATCCAACTCAGTATGAAATTCCTCCCAGTCGGCCGATTTAAACTTCCATCTTGGTATATTATTGTACAGGGTTGGATGAGGATTTTGTATTTATATTTTTATTGGGAAGTGATCACTGTTGTGAAGATCCTCAGAGGCTTCCCAACTTATATTTTGGGCTATAGTGGCACTGCACGATAGATCAATCGAACTGAAAGTAGCATTTGAGATATAAAAGCGTGTGGGTTGGTTTTTGTTTAGAAGGATAACGTCAGGCTCATCTAAAAGCTGTTCAATTATCCTGCCTCTGGCGTCAGCGTGGTTGGAGCCCCAGAGTGAATTATGGCTGTTAAGATCTCCTAACAGGACAAATGGTTTGGGAAGTTGATCCATAAGTTGATTGATTTCAATAAGACTTATTTGATACCAATTTGGAATGTACACATTGTTGGTATGCTTATTTTGGATGGGGTGATGATAGACAAAGCAATAGCTTCAAGGTTAGTGTTGAGTTTAATTTCTTCATAATATATATCACTCCTAATGTAAATCGCTACTCCCCCACTGGCAAAATTTGTATTTGAGCGATTTTTAAAGACAGACGAAAAGTTCCTGATTGGTGCGCAATATGAATACTTGAAATTTGTTTTTTGGAAGCACATTATAGAGGGAAATTGATCTTCAATAAGTAATTTAGGGAATTCGCGTCGAGGATGGAACCCATTTAGGTTCCACTGAATAATTTTCAATGCCATTAAAAGACTTCAAGTGCCATTGTTTTCGTTGTCTTTCGAGATTGACAGAGACTCTTTATCAGAACTGGTGTTTTCATCAACTACCATAGGTTTTTGAAGTTTGTTGACAATTTTAGTGCATCTTACTTTCGCTATTCGTTCTGTTAAGCTAGGATGTAATTCTTTCATCATCGAAATCAGGGATCGGGTATTATTAGTATATTCTTTAGCAATAGAAGCTGGATTTAGGGCTCCTGTTGCCTTTTCAAAGAAACTTTTAAATTGTAAGTAGTTAAGAGTATATTTTTCTTGTGAATCTTCAATAAGTGGTTTTATTGGATCTAGCAGTTCATCAGTGGTTTTGTTACTCGCATTTGTAGAGGAGTTCTTTATTTCTTCTTCTTTTTTGACTGAATTTCTTCGAAAGGTTCGTCGACTTTCTTGGAGTTCTTATTTTCAGGTCAGTTACACCAGCCCCCCCCCAACCATAATTTTAGAATTTCTTTAGCACACTGAATTGCGCCGCAAATGCGCTCATATGCGCCATCAATAAAAAATTTTGC
>JAUMHM010000083.1:9811637-9824549 GCA_032362435.1 Melikaiella ostensackeni
TTGAAAATTGATCGTTTTTAGTTCCAAATTCCACTAATTGGTTGAAAATTAATATTTTCGGGTGGAAATTTTGACTGTTTTGTAGAAAATTAATCTTTTTTGGTTTAAAAATTCACCTATTTTGTTGAAAGTTCGTCTTTTTGGGTTAAAAATTCTATTGTTTTGGTCGCCTTTTTTGTTTGAAGATTCCTCTATTTGTTTAAAAATACAACTATTTGAGGTTGAAGTTTAATCTTTTTCGATTGAAAATTCGACGATTTGATTCAGGATTGAACTATTTTGTAAAAAATTCATCTTCTTCCGTTAAATTCAACAGGTTGAATTTTTTTTTTTTGAAAAGTAATTTTTTAAACTGAAAATTCAAGTATTCCATTTTTGGTTGAAAACTTATGCTTCTTAGTAAATAATTCAACTATTTGGTTGAAAAGTTGTGCATTATGTTAAAATCCATGTATTTTATTGAAAATTAGTCTTTTAGTAGAAAATTCATTTTCTTAGTTGCAAATTTATCTTTGTAGGTCAAAAATTCAGCTGTTTGATTGAAAATTCAACTATTGTGTTAAAAGCATCTTTTTTGTTCGCAAATTCAGCCTTTTGGGCTAAAAATGAACTTTTTTGATGAAAATTCAACTATTTGGTTGAGAACTCAACTATTTTGTTAAAAAATCATTTTAGTGTTTTAAAATTTGAATATTTTGTTGAAAATTCGTTCTTTTTCTTGGCTGAAATTTAATTTTTTAACTGGGAATTCAACCACTCTATCTTTGATTGAAAATTGATCGTTTTTAGATGAAAATTCAACAGTTCGTTTTTTTCGGTGGAAATTTAATCTTCTTGATTGAAAATCCAATTACTTAGTTGAAAGTTGAACTAATTTGTTTAAAATTCATTTTCTTAGTTGAAGATTCATTTCTTTGGTTAAAAATTAAACTATTTTGTCAAAAACACTTTTTTTTGTTGAAAATCAATTTTTTTAACTGTAAATTTAATTACTCCATTTTTTGTTGAAAATTGATCGTTTTTAGTTCAAGACTCAACTACTTGGTTCAAAATTAATATTTTCGGGTTGAAATTTCAACTGTTTCGTAGAAAATTCATCTTTTTGGTTCGAAAATTCACCTGTTTTGTTGAAAATTCGTCTTTTTGGGTTGAAAATTCTAGTATTTTGGTCGTCTTTTTGGTTTGAATATTCAACTACTCGTTTAAAAATACAACTATTTGTTGCTAAAGTTCAATCTTTTTTATCTGAAAATTCGACGATTTGATTGAGGATTGAACCATTTTGTTCAAAATTTGTTTTTTTTCGTTGAATTCAACTAGTTGAAATTTTTTTTTTTGCAAAGTAATTTTTAATCTGAAAATTTAACTATTACATTTTTGGTTGAAAACTAATGCTGTTTAGTTAATAATTCAACTATTTGGTTGAAAATTCATGCATTATGTTGCAAATTCATGTATTTTATTGAAAATTAATCTTTTAGTCTAAAATTAATCTTCTTGGTTGAAAATTCATCTTTGTAAGTCAAAAATTCAGCTATTTGAGTAAAAATTCAACTATTTTGTTAAAAGCGTCTTTTCTGGACGAAAATTCAACTATTTGGTTGAAAATGCAACTGTTTTTAGTTGAATTTTAATCTTTTTTGTTTGAAAATTCGCCCATTTAGTTGAAAATGCATCTTTGTAGGTTGAAAATTCAACTATTTGTTCAGAAATATAATTATTTTGTTAAAGTCATCTTTTTGATAAAAAATTCAACTATTTTATTAAAAATGCGTCGTTTTTATTGAAAATTCATCTTTTATGGTAAAAAAGTCATTTTTCTTGGTAGAAAAATCATCTTTCTTATTTGAAATATTTTTTTGTAAAAAATTTAAATATGTAGTTGAAAATGCAATATATTTTGATTTGAAATCTTAAGTGTTTGATACTGAATTCTGTATGGTACATGTACATTAATTTATTTAATAGAATTCATTCCCCAATTATTCCCCTCTTTTCGTGAAAAATCACCCTATTTCCCCTGTTTTGAGAGCATTTTGGGCTGTGAAGTCTGTTAAAATATTATGTGCGTATGTTTTGTGTTTTATTTAAGGCTTTTATCAAATGAAATCGAGAAAAAAAATTTATTTAAAAGGGGGTTGGTGTGTTCGTATTTGTAACGTCACCCTGTGGGGTTCCAGTTTGTGTCATTATCTGTGACGATGAAGAGGTGGGGTGCAAAAAGTTTTCAAAATAGCGTGACATAGTTTTTGAACGGCCCCTTATGAATCTTTACATAAATAAATAATTACTGAAAAAAATGATATATCCAAAAATCATGGATTTGTTTAAAAACTTTTTTTAGAGCTAGAATTTAAAAAATTCTAAGGTCAAGATACTAATTATAGAATCAATGTATGATTATGTATGTTGTGTACTCACGTAACGAATCAAATATAAGAAATGAGATTAGAATACTACATATTTCACCGAGATAGCAATACACACGGCCTATCATATAATTTATCGATATCAAAGTCATAAGCTATAATATGCCTTATTTTTTACGTAGTAAATTTAAGATTGGAATACGGAATTTTGGGCCGAACAATCTTTCTTTTCAGAGAAACTTGCCTTTCTGGCTCCTAAATAGAATTTTATAATTAAAAACAGATAATTCATGATCACTGGTGGACCAAAAAATCTATTTTTCATTTTTTTCATAAGAGCCTTTTTTTATAATAAAAAAATTATATTTTGAAAATTTGAACACATAGTTAATTAATTGCCTATGTCATGATATTTTCAAATAATTATACTTTGATTTTATGATTGTTGCCTTGTAATTTAAAGTCTTTTTTTTACATCAATTCTAGTTTTATAAATGATATTGAAAATTTCACTTCTCGATTCATCTTGTGAATGACAGAAACGTGGAACGTCAACTCGTTGTCTATCTTCAGACTGTCCAAACCCAATACGAGAGGTTGGTGAACGTCAGTAATTTTATTTGAATAGTAAAGCTCTGCAAGTAAACAATTTACTCAGCAGAACCGCAATGTTTACACCACTCCTTCCAACCTAAACTTATTTCATTTAGATTTAATTTTGTCGCTAAAAGTGCATTCGTTCATTTGTGTTTCTTTAAAATATTGAAATTTCATACAAAAAATCAAAACTTTACAATCTGTATCACTCAAGAAAAGTAAAAAATTGCTCAACAGAGAACTAAATCAATTATTCTTTTAAAATTAGTGAAATCAATAAGATTGAAATATTTAAAGCACAAGGAATTCACAAAGATAAAGATTAAATTTTATTCAATTTTTTTTTTAATTTGTGAAGTTTGTACTCCCTATAATACTATAACTCAATTTGATTTCCCAGAGTATTATTTTCCGTAGATGTTCTATTTTCCATTTTGCTAGTTCTTATATCAACTATGAAAAAACAAACTGTCCCAAAAGTCGCAAAGACAACCAAAATAATCAGCTGTACATGCAATCCAACATAGTTACTGTAGACAAAACTTATCGTCGTCATTAAATAACAACAACATGTTTGTTGTAGTGACAAGAATTAAAGCACTTTTAATGCGAAGCCAAGCTGAATAAAATGAGGGATCATTAGATTCTTTATTTTCATTAGTTCCATTTTCATTGTTTGATGTCTCTGTTTTTAAAGGCTTTTTTAAAGCGACCATAAATGCGCAACTAATTACAGCAAAAGTTGTGAATGTTACAAAAATAGTTTTCCTGGTTGTTTTGTCGAAACTTGTCCCAGTGAACATAAAGTAGACGAATAGGTTTCCAATTATCTGGGATAATTGAAAAATGAACCAGAAAATGTCTGAGTTACGTGATATTGTTGATACTTTGCTATTTTCTGTAATATATCGGCCACAACCAATCCAAAGTAACGTATTTCCTATGCCTTGAATGGCAGAAGCTATGTAAAGCAAATTTTTCTCTGGCCAAAAGAAAATTGCCAAGAAAAATGCATCACAGATTGCACCGATTAGTACTTATAATTGGGAACTAAATAAAGTTGCAAATGCTGGTGATAGTAAAACGGGAATGGAAAATGCTGCAAACCAAACTGACACATCCATCTCCTGAGAAACTGGGTGTTTCTTTTGCTATTGCATCCAGAACATTCTTCTGGAAGAGGAAAAAAAAGATACTTTTTTTTCATATATACAAATCAGTGTGGGCGAAAGAAGGAAAATTGCTGAAAAATAAATATTAATGATCAACTCAAATTACAAAAAGATATCTATTTTATTTAAACTTGTCCACAAAATTGAGTAAGTTAGCAATTTTTACAAACGTGTTTGTGAGTTTGGATTATTAACTTTTTCTTTTTAGAAAAATGGAATAGTCTGAATAGATTGGTTCAAAATCAATCTAAAAAATGTTGAAGAGTTGTCTTTTGGAAAGATAAATCCAGGCAAAAAATTAAATTTGCTTAAAAACTATTTAACGAAATCAATCAACGTTTTATTGTTTATACTGATGTATGTTTGATATTTATGCATTAATAATTCTTTAAGTGCATGAATAAATCTTTTGAATTCAAATAACTACAATCGTTTCTGCGATATAGGACAAAATTCAAAACCGAGGGGTTAATTACTTGGTTTTTTGGCGTACATTGCAAGATTGCAATATATACGTGACTGAAAAATATTGCATGAGATTGCAAAAGATTCCATGGATTATAGGAAATTTATTATAGAAAATCATGATATAGAAAACGATTATAGGATAATCAGCATTGGGATAAATGATACAAAAATATTGTTGGAATTAATGTAAAGCAGAGAAACTACGAAGGAACGATTTATTTTGGACCACTTATCATCTCATATAGAAATACTATGTACAAAAATAGTTTACTCCCTAAAAATTTTTTAAAATTTGTAGTAAAATTATATAACATTTAAATTGCATTAAAAAATTATTTAAAAAAATTTTAAATAAACTTTACCCAGCAAAAATCTGTGAATTCCCTGGATATATTCTAAATCGCTTGAAATTTCATTGAAATCCATGAAAATCCTTTGGAAACTCTTACAATCCCTTGATACATTTGGAAGTATTTTTAAATCTATTAAAATCTTTGAAATCTGTTGAAATCCGTAGAAAACCCTTGAAATCTTTTAACCCCCTTTGAATTCCTTCGAAATCTTTAAAATTTATGAAATAGTTAGAAATCTGTAGAAATTATTTTAAATCATAAAAATCCATTAAAGTAAGTAGAAATAATTTACAATTCCTTGCATATAAATTAAAGTTATTCATTAAAGTTATCAAAAAAACCTTTCAAATCCCTAGAAATCTTTGAAATGCCTTGAAATCCTTTGAGATTCCATAAAATTCTTTAATTCTTGTGATACTTATTGAAATACCTTAGAATCCCATGAAATTTGTGCAATCACTAGGAATCACTTGAAATTGCATTCTCTAGAATTTAATTCTCTAGAAATCCCTTGAAATCTTTGGAAATCCTGCAAAATTCTTGGAAATCTTGAAATCTTTCAAATCCTTGGAGGTTCAATAAAATCCTTTAAATCTTGTGAAATTCCTTGAAATACCTTGAAATCCCTTAAAATCTATGGAATCGCTAAGAATCCCTTGAAATTCAATTTAATTTCTTTTATCCTCCAAAATTCTCTGTAAATCTCTTGAAATCTTTGTAAATTCTACAAAATTCTTTGAGATCCCTTGAAATTTTTGTATCCTCTTAAAAGCCTTGGGAATACCTTAAAAACCCCGGAAATGTTTAGAAATTTCACGAAATTCGTTGACATCCCTGGGAATATTTTTAAATCTCTTGAAAACCGTTCAACTCCTTTAAAATAAGTTGAAATGATTGGAAATTCTTTTAAAAGCCTCAGAATCTGTGAAAGTCTCGAATTCCTTTGAAATCCCTTAAAATCCTTTGATATGTCTGCAAATCTTTGAAATCATTTCAAATCTCTTGAAATTTTTGGGGAAATCTGACGAAATCGCTTAAAACCGTGGAAATTCTCTGGAATTCCTTAAAATTCCTTAAAATATGTGTCATCCTGTAAAATCGTTTGACATTATTTGAGATCCTACGTTAAATAAATAAATAAATCATTCGTTTGTAGTTACTGTATTTTTCGCATTAATTCTTTCAGTATTTTAACATTATTTATTTCGATACTGATTTTCTTAAAATGATTTTCTATAATGATTTTTCTAGAATTGCAAGAAAATTCTAAGAAATTTATAATAGGAAAATAATTTTAGAACTAAACTGAATTTCTTACAATATTTTTTCGTAAGAGGGATTACAAGGGACTGTAAAAGATTGCATGGAATTGCACGAGATTGCAAAGCATTAGCTTGAGGCCAACTAATTTTAATGAAACATTTTTAACATATGCCTAAAAAAATTACTGCTATCAAAAGCACCATGTTTTGTTTAATATTGAGGAACTAGGGAAATGGGCTTTTAAACTTTTGATTGCTCGCACCTTAATTATTTTAATAAAATCAAAAGTTTGTTAATATTTATCAAACTGCATAAGAAGTGAAACGAAACGTGTGAATTATATACAATATACATGTTCGCGTGAGAATGAAAATTGCAAGACCTAGAACTTGACTTTTTTTTATATCTAATCCTCAGATGTAATTGTAATTGGGTGTGATAAATTTTTATCAAAAAGGAAATATAGTTTTCCATTTCTTGTCATTTTTTCTTTGATGATGATTAAAAGCACAAATCAAGAACTAAGTTATGAATTTTCAGTGATATTAGCCTAGTTTATATAGGAATTAATGTGTATAGGAATTAGGAACGCAGCCAAAATGAAATTTTTTTTACTAAATTCACCTGAATATTACTCATGGGTTGAAATGCAGTAAATGCCAACATGAAGCCCCAACTTGGTATTTCAACGGATCTCAATATTTTGAAACCCGTTGAAGCCAAAAAAGAAATTTGGTGATGGGGTCTGACTAAAAAAATCGGGCTTTTTCACACTTTTTTTGGGTCCTAAAAAATAGAACGAGTTCCTTAACCAGCCTTCTTGAACCAACGGTTCTGGTTTTATCCATCAAAAATGCTATACAAAAATCGAACATTCCAATTTTAAGCCAAACTACGCAAGAAACGTAAAAAAGTTTCAAGGAGGAATTGTAGCTTCTAAAACACCCTACAAAATTGCTCATAACCATTTTTCGACGGAACTCATGGTTTTTAATTTATTTATCGAAAATGCTATGCAAAACTTGAAAATTCCAATTTTCACGCCAAAAGATGCGAGATATGTACAAAAGTCAAAGGAGGAACTGTACCTTTTCAAAATAGCTATAAATTTAGCTATGACCATTTTTTCATAGGAATCGGACTTTGGTTTTATTTATCGAAATACAACGAAAAAATCGAAAATTCCAATTTTGAGCCAAACAACGCGAAATACGGAAAAAAAAAGTTTCGAGAAGGAATTGTAGCTTCTGAAACACCCTACAAAATTGCTCGTAACCATTTTTCGACGGAACTCATGGTTTTTAATTTATTTATCAAAAATGCTATGCAAAAATCGAAAATTCCAATTTTACGCCAAAAGACGCGATATATGTGAAAAAGTCTAACGGAGGAACTGCGACTCTTCGTAATAGCTACAAACTTAGCTTCATCTATTTTTTATCTTAAAATAGCTAAGAAAATAAATATACATTTAAATTTGTCTGTCGAAAGTCGAGCGCGAAGCGCGAGTGTCACAATGAGAATTTGTGTCTCAAAGCCTACAGAGCTTTGCGACATTTAATCTTTACCTATACTTAAGTGCGTAAATAATTCAAAATATGAAGGTGCGTAGAAAAAGTAAGATCTATAAGAGATGTTTTTACTAAAGCTTCATCCAAGATTGCATAATTAATGAAGTAAACAATTGGGAAAACATTCCGAGTCCAAGGAATGTAAATGCAAAATCTGTAAGACGCGCGCCCAAAATTGCCAGCGAAGCGCAAGTCGCGCGCCATGAGAATGTGTGTCTCAAAGTTTATACAGAGCTTTACAAAATTTAATCTTTTCCTATACTCAAGTAAATAAATAATTAAAAATATGAAGATCGTAGAAAAAGTATAATCTAAAAGATATATTTTTACTAAAGCTTCATCTAAGACTGCATAATTAATAGAATAAACAATTGGGAAAGCATTTTGAATGCAAGGAATAAATATTCGAGCGCAAAGCGCAAGATCCGTAAGAGGCGCGCCCAAAATTGCGAGCGAAGCGCAAGTCGCGCGCGTTGAGAATATGTCTTAAAGACTACAGAGCTTTACAAAATTTAATCTTTACCTATACTTATGTATACGTAGATAATTCAAAACATGAGGATGCAACAAAAATAACACCGAAATCAAGAGCATTCTGATCTGTCGGAATGACTGATCGATTTCTGAGATCATAATGATCTGATTCGGGGTCATGTATCAAGTCAAGCCAAGATGGCCGACGTTTTTGGAGTAGTTTAGCGCATATTCGAGCTTCTCATGAATTCTAAGCGTGCAGTGTACTTGAAAAGTAAAAAAATAACGATACTTGATAATAGAATATATTTCCTGTATAATGTAATTGTCAGTTGCAGGCGGTTAGACAAAATATTCAGGTTATGAAATCTGCGCCAGAAACTGGCGGCCATTTTGTTTAGTCTGACAGATGACCCTAAAAGCAGATCAAAATGATCCGAAAGGATAGATCATTGTCATCTCGAGAGTCAAATGATTGCTGGAGCAAAATGCTCTACAACAAAAATGATATTTTTTTACTGTGCGTAAGACGCGTACCCTAGGCGCGCCCAAATTTGCGGGCGAGGCGAATCGCGCGAGACTTACTAATTTTTATTTATTTTTTATTCTCAAATGAACTGCTACAGAAAATGCAGTTCCTAAACGACAAACACATACGTTTTCTGATGTGAATATTTGCTTGTACATATATCAATTTTGAATTTAAACACCGCCAGGAATTAGCAAGGATAAGTGAATAATATTGATCCAAAAATATACGCGAAGGTTGATCGGGAAAATTAACTACTTCACGTGATATCCCACTATCGTGTTTCTGGTGAACGGGAGCAAGGGAAAGCACAGCTGCAGCCATCTTGCCGCTTCGCGATTTAACAGCGTCGTTAAGAATTAACGGCCGTTTGTTAAATGCTTCAAACTACCGGAATAGAACGGAAAACCGTGAACAAGATCTGGCTTATGCATTGCGGTTCGATAAAATCGAAGGATGTCTCTTCCCATTTTCCTGCGTATAAAAAAATGCCAAAAATCTTCAGAAAAAAGCCTTGTTTTTGGTACACCTAATTTAAGGCGGTCTTAAAAGATGACCGTAAGCCTATTTTTTGGCTTAGAGGCCGTTAAAAAACTACGGTACACTGATGAGGGGGGGGGGGGAAGTTTTATGACGGGGGGAGGGATATGCTGAATGTGACATCACACATGGAAAATATAAATGTCAATAGTAATTTTTTTGAATGCTTGAAAAAATGAAAATTAGTCATTTTATTTTACAAGTAAACACTGTTAAAATTTTTTGTGGTTTTACATTTACAATACAAATTGTAACGTAAAATTGCAAGCATTGTATTAGAAAGTAAAATTGCAATAATTTATCTTAAAACTACAATACAAGCATTGTAATTTTTAAATATATTTTCTTTCAAATATAGTTTAAACATTTTGTGAATTACTACTGAAGTACATAACTTCGATGAAAAGAAATCGTTAAATACCATTTGCGCAACATGCTGATCGTAACAAGAATCTTCGTTAGTGGATAAATTGTTAAGAAATTACATAAACAACATACCCGACCTAAAGACCATTTATTATGCACAAATTTTTCACCTTTAGAATGCGTTTCTGGGTATTGTTTACCTGTATGTCATACTTAATTCTTGATTTATGTTTGAACAAATTTTTAGACTAGTAATTTTTTTATTTTTAATAAACATATAATGCGAACCATATGTGCAGAAAACTTTAATTTTTCTCATAATTCGGTGTACAAAACAAGTATTGTAAAATTACATTACGTTTTGATAAAAAACATTCAATACATTTATTGTAAAATTACGACAAAAATTTTTAACAGTGAAGCATCTAAATACAGACTTTACACTCTTTCTCCTATTTCCCTCTTTTCCCCTTTTTATAAGAATCCAACTATTTTTCGTTGAAAGTAAATTCTTTTCAATTGAAAAGTTTACTGTTGTATTTTTGATCCAAAATTCATTTTTTTGGATTACAAAATTTGCTATTTGGTTGAAGATGTAACTATTTCTTTTTTAAATTTGTTTTTTGTAGTTGAAAATTAATTTTCTTAAATGAAAATATAACTAATCCATTTTCGGCTGAAAATTGATCGTTTTTAATTTAAAATTCAACTATTAAATTTTTCATTGAAAATTTATCTTTTTTTGTTGAAAATTCAACTACGTGGTTGAAAATTGAACTGCTTTATTAAACGTTCATTTTATTGTTTGAAGATTTAACCATGTCGAAGAAATTCATTTTTTTTTGGCTTTAAAATTCAATAATTTGGTTGGAATTTTTTTCTTTTTGACTGAAAAATCTTTCGTGGTTGAAAATTCAATTTTTTTTTGAAAATTCCTCTGTTTGGTTTCAAAATTCATCTCTTTTGGTAGAAATCTCATCTTTTTTTATTAAAAATGCAATTGTTTTGCTGAAAATAATCCTAATTTGGTTGAAAATTCACCTTTTTTGGTTGAAAGTTAATTCTTGTTATTTGAGAAGTCTACTTTTATATATTTGGTTCAGAACTGATCTCTTTTCATTAAACATTCTGCTATTTGGTTGAAAAGTTAATTATTTTATTAAAAATTCAACTGTTTGGTTAAAAATTAATCTGTTTTGGTTGAGGATTCGACTATTCTGTTGAAAATTCGTCTTTTTCGGTTGAATTCCACTGTTTTTGATATTAAATTAAAATCTTGTTTTGTTGAAATATCAACTATTAAATGTGTCGTTGAGAATTCAACTTTTTTTGGTTCTAAAATTCAACTATTTTCTAGAGAAGACGCCTTTTTGGCTTGTTGAAAATTCGTCTGTTTTGATTGAATTCAACTGTTTTTGATTTGAAATTAAGATATTATTTGGTTGAAATATCAACTATTACATTTTTTGTTGAGGATTCATTTTTTTGTTGTTAAATTCGACTGCCTTTGATTTAAGATTAAAATATTTTTTTGGTTGAAATATCAACTATTATATTTTTCGTTTAAAATTAATCTTTTTTATTGAAAATTTAACTACTTGGTTGAACTTCTTTGTTAAATATTCATTAGTTGAAAATTCAACTATTTGGATCAAAATGCAACTATTTTTGGTTGGAGTTTAATCTTCTTTGTCTGAGAATTCGACCACTTGGTTGAAAATTCAACTATTTTTGTTCAAAAATGCAGCTGTTCGTGATCGAAGGTTTATCTTTTTTGTTTGAAAATTCAACCATTTGATTGAAAAATCATCTTTGTAGGCTGAGAATTCAACTATCTGGTTAAGAATTCAACTATTTTGTTGAAAATTCCTTTCTTTTACTTGGAAATTCAACTATTTCGTTGTAATGCTACTGTTTAGTCTAAAATTAATTTCTTTGTTTGTTGAAAATTCAACTATTTGATTGAAAATCATCATTCTTGATTGAAAATTTCTCTCTTTTGGTAGAAAATTAATCTCCTTAGTTTTCTCCGTGAAAAATCGCCCTATTTCCCCTGTTTTCACAGCATTTTCGGCTGTGAAATCTGTTAAAGTATTATGTTTGTATGTTTCAAAACTTGTTTTTCTTTGTATTTTCCTCAATTTTCCTCATTATTCCTCAATTTTTAAAGTATGAGATGAAAGCTTCAAGCAAGCTTAAAATATTTAGATAATAGGACGAAAGTCGATGGTAATTGAAAGGCGATTGTTTATATTTCTCTTATCTAAGTCGTCCAAGTGCGTTCAGAAAATTCGATACCCTGTGCAGTATCTCTGAATAATGTTTCTCACATTATGAAAGTCCAAAGGCTACAATATGAGTCATCGAGCAAATATTTGAATGTGTACATTCTTAAGCAAAACAGAAATCGCTTAAAATTATTCTTTTTTCTTTGAAAATATAGAAATTAAAAATATGAAAAAAAAAGAATTTCAAAAACCGGGAGAAAACCTGATGGGACCGGAAGTCGTAAATCTCAACTCTTGCCTCTAGCCCGTTCTTTCCTTTTTTCTCCTAATCGATGAGAATGAATCGACCTGTGTTTCCGTGAAAGATGTGCATCGCCTTGGACAATAATTTTCCAGCTTCTCACTGTTTACAAAATGGAGGATCGTTATACGAGAACTGAGACGTGTACCATCTGCTTGAATCGTCCAATGAGAAGATGGTACCAAAATTTTTGTTCCACCTTCACAAAATTTTTTCACGATTAATCATAATTTTCCCAGAAACAAAGAACCGATTGAAAAATTTAAATCGGTCTGGAGCCTTAGTGAATCCGCAATCTTAATTGGCCATTTCCGATGGCGACCGATTCACTACGATTACCAATTTAACGTTTTATTTATTTATTGAGCATCTGTTTTACTGATCTGCTCGCTGATTTAGAATTTTTAAATTTTGTGTGAAATGTAGAAGCATGACCTCAAAAATTTCGATCCGATTTTAAAGAAAATCGAAAACGAATGAAAAAATGTCAGTTCAATCGGAGTTTTCTCATTTACGACGTCTGAATCGGAGTTAGCAGATTGAAATGATTTAAATGTTGAGGTCCGATTCAAACGCGTCATTTCGATTCAGAGGACGATCGTGCAATCTGCTTTTTTAAACGAAACCGATTCACTAAAGCAATTCAATCGTTTCTTTTTTCCTGGGTTTTCTTTTCTTCCG
>JAUMHM010000083.1:9879080-9900282 GCA_032362435.1 Melikaiella ostensackeni
AAACTCCGATTGTCAACGGAGGTGGCGGGGACGGGTTTCAAAAATAGCCCAAAATTGGTAACATAGTTTATGGACAGCCCTTTCCCAGTTCCATCGCCCTTAATGGAGCAACTGATAAACAACTCTGCACTTTCTATCAGCTGTTTTCTACTACACTCACCTCGCGTAACTGTCCCGCCCGTTCTTGTACTGGCTTCATAGTTGTTCACGCTTGACTGCTTCTGTCCCCCCCCCCCTGAACGTCCCTTGACGCCCTCCACTCAAGGTCTTCGCTCGGACAGTGAGTGACTATATATGCGGTCCTGAGTGTTTACTCACTCATCTATCTAAATTCGATGGAAACTACAATTTAATAGCGCCCATTACTGTGCCTTTCCAGACCCGAGGCCGGCACAGCTACGCGAGATGAGTGTAATTCAGATTTAGAGAATAGTGTACTACAATTTACGGAATTAAAAATTAATTACAATATGATTTTGAAGGAGTTTGTTGAATAAGCCAATATTTTTCAATGCCAATTTCCCAAACCACTTGAAAAGAATAAAGGACGACCATTGGACATTGTAAACTAGCATTTCTTTCCACTTTTTCTTTCTTTTGCCATTTGGATGTACTTCTCCTTTTCCTTCTCGGACATAGAACACCATTTTTTTCCTGCTTCTATAGCGACACAAGTTACATGTTTGCCTCGAGTTTTTTTATACAGTTCCAAATAAAAAATGATAAAGGCATTAAGAGCACGTTTCGATCGTCGAGATCGAGACATAGATCCACTTTTTCCCTGTTTTGATATTTTAGATGATTTTAAACTCTTTTCTTTACATGCACAAGTTTTTTTCTTTTCCTCCTTCTTTTCTTCTTTTGCCGCACATCCACAAGTAGTTTTATTTTCTTCACTCTTTTTTTCGCATCTCGAAAAAAGACCCTCCGTAACTTCGGGTGGATCACGGAACATATTTCCAAAGTCGTCATTTCTAGAATGAAAATTTACAATTAGTAAATCTAAATTCCAAAGAATTATTTGAGACAAAACAATTCTGAAAATGAAGTTACCCGAGAGGTTCACTGAAGATTCAAAGATTTGATTAAAAGATCAATGATCAATGTATATGAATTTAATGTTTATTTAATTCAGGAGAGAGTTTTGTCGTTAAACTAAAAAAAATGACAAGCAAAAAATGGTGAGATAGTAAGGTTATTCAAGCAATCTACTCAATTCTGCTTGTAGTCAAGGTATGATCAAGAAACTTACAACATATCGTTCGAGTCCTCCTTATTTGTGTAATGTTCCATTTTTTTCTAAATTTCTAAATTTTCGTAATTTATAATTTCACTTGATAATTTGACGTGTTTCCCGAAAAAAATACAAAACATTTGAAAATCAATTCATGAAATATTTTGTTAATCAATCGATAAGGTGGGGAAATTAAAAGTGTATTTGAATTTAGTCTTGGGTAAAGGTGGCTGAGGGTGAAAATATTTTCTTCCTTATTAATATTTACTATTTTGCGAAAATAATTCAACAGGATGCCTACTAATTTCCACCTACAAAATTACCCATTATTTTCAGGTTTTCCACGGTTTTTTCTGGTTTGTATATATCAAATCTCCTCTTACTAGAAGCACGAATATAACGCACCTAACATAAGGTTGTGCTACGTGTAATATTACGTACTGCAATATCTTATTATGTTTAAAGAAAATAATATTTTTGTAATTTATGGTGTCAAGTGAAAGTTGATACAATCAGATTACAATTACTTTAGACATTGGCACACGACGGTGGCAGTCTTCAGTTATTTATTATTATTTATTCTGAAAATTTTTTACATATATGTGGGGGGAATAATACAATTTAGATGCCTTAATTATCTGCGAAAATTTGGTTAACATATCAGTTTTCGCTTCTTATAAAGGTAACTTTAGTAAATTATTTTTCGCATTCTAATTGCTGAAAATTCTAAGATATAAATTTTCATTTCTTTGCTATTAACGACTAATTATTGATTATTTATTGAAGAGCGATGACAAAAAAAACTGTTTTTTTATCTTTTATTATGAGAGTTTGATTATAATATATGTCTTAATAACATAGTTAATGTAAAATTCACTTAATACTAAAGTGAAGATTTTTTAAAATGATTTTTTTGTAATCACTCTTCAATAATCAATCAATAATTAATCGCTAATACCAAAGAAATAAAAAACTATATCTTAGAATTATTCGCCAATTAGAATTTTTAAAAAATAATAAACCAAAGACATGCTTATAAAAAATTAAAAGCGTGATATTAACTGAGTCTACGCAGATAATTAAGACATCGAAATTGTATTATATTTCCCATATGATATGGCTAAAAAAATTCAGAAACATAATAACATAATAACTTAGTTTAACACAACTAAAAAATTGTAATATAGTTGTTGGTGGATTTGGCTTATATTTACATTTCTAGTTCTGATTTACAAAAAAAATTGACAGAACGAATTTCCAACAAATCTTGATTTAATAGCCGGAAATATTCTACAAGATTATTTAAAAATACCACTAATCTATATGTCCCAATTTGGCTAATACGGCATAAAGTTCATTTTGAAACGTCTTATTTTTAAACATTTAAAAAAACATGAAAGGGTTCAAATTAAAAATGTCTTTCGAAACAAATTAGACTTTTTCACAGTTTTGAACAATGAACATTCAAATTTATTTGTCTTGTTATCACGCTTAATAAAAAATATCACATTTTCGAAAAATTTAAACGTGATTCTCGGTTCGGATTCGGATTTTTCTGACGATTGTTAAGTATTTTATACTTGAAACGAAAATAAAGTATAAAACCCTATTTGAAAGGACTGTATACTCATTAAGGTTATCAAAACATTTTTCAATCGACTATTCATAATTGTTAATTACTTTAGGTTAGTTTTTAAACGTTCTATATATTAATGAAAAGTATCGAGCTATTTTTGAAATAAGTAAAATTAAATTCTTTGTTTCACATATTTTAAATGACTGCTCAGGAAGCGTTATTCCACATTAAAAACTGAGTAAAACAAAATCATGAAAGAATTGGATGAATTTAAAACTGTGCGTTTTATGGAGGTTTTTGTATACCAGAAAATGTTTTTTTGTCATTAAGGTCATTAAAGCGTTTTTGCACTCGACTTTCGTTTATTTTTTATTACTTTTTGATAGTTTTTTTAATTATTCAAATATTTGAAGAAAAGTATTGAGCCCTTTTCGATAAAAGAAAAATTCAATTGTATAGTGAGCAACCCATTAAAAATTTTTAAAAATATTTTTTTGTAATTTCTAGGACGCTTCGGGAATTTTTTTTTAATTCCTCAATATACAGGCACGAAATTAGGTATAATGGAAAATATTTTCCCTTCATTTAGACACACAAAATTCATTTTATCGTGAAGTAAGAAACAATATGTCACTTTTAGATATTTTTTGTCATTCAAAGTCAATAAAAATTATTTTAATGTCAACATTTTTCATATAGTATTGCTGTAATATATTGAAAATGCATTCCCCATAACATCATAACAAATTTCATGCTCAAATAGTCGAGAAAATTGATTTTGTTTGAAGTTGACCGTCTATCTGAGGTCCAACAGATAATATTATTGCTCTACTGGTATAAACTTAATTGCTTCGAATTATTTTTTCTTGTAACTTAGAGCTTATAAAAAATTTGTTGATCATCAAATAAGAAGAATTGTGTTGCTTTTAGTGCCTTTTGACTATATCTACGATGCGGAGACAGAAGAATTTTTCTTTAAATAAATTTTTAGGGGAGTGTTTTTGATTTTCAAAACAAAGTTTTTATCCCTGTTAGAACTACAGTTAAAAAACTTTATTTTTTCGATACGCCCTAATGGGGAGTCATTATATAGAAAAAGTATTTTGCAACATTTTGATTTAATTTTCTGTTGGACGTGATACTACAGATATCAAACTAAAAAATGTTGGAAAAGAGTTTTTGGATTTTAAAAATATTATCTATCTATCCCAGATTTTAAATTTGCTTTCGAACTACTCATACGAGGTGTGGCTAATAAATAACCGACCTGATTTTTTGCCGATTGATTGGAACCTCTGCAACAACAAGCAGGGTCTGATATTGGTCTGCGTTCTTTTCCTCCCCTACCCTCCAAATTTCTAGGTTATATGACCATCAGTAAACTTTGTTTGAAGTTGACCGTCTACCTGAGCTCCACCGGATATATGTTGAGTGTGGAAGTAGAACAGCGCGTCAGCGTGAAGTTTCTTGTGAAACTTGGAAGGTCCGCTACAGAAACGTATAATTGATTAAAAAGAATTTATAGTGATGAGTGCCTATTTCGTACTTATTTTTTCGATTGATTCTCATTGCATTGCCTGAAACTATGGAAGATTTGTAGGGAGCGCTGTAAAGATCAGGAAGAGGACCGCACTGAATTGAATGATTTGGTAAATAAAAATTCTCAGAGCCGGTGGCGTAACTAGAAACGTGGAGGCCCCCCTGCAAAATTTTTAGGAGGCCCTATTTTTTTTAAAAAAAGAGCAGCTCATAAAATACAGAATATTGTCCTATTTTAAGAAAAATGCCGAGTTATAAATTGCTTAGTAGTGAAGAAAATTTTCCAATAAATTTAAAAATAAAAGCTTAGGAATCATCCACAAATTACGTAAGGTGTGTTCCTGAAATTTTCACCCCCCCCCAAAAAAATTTTACTAAAATTTTATAAATTTAGGGAACGAACATACATATAAATTTTGTTAATTAATTAAACAAACAACCTTAATAAAATTAGTTTTTAGAAAAAATTTCCAGTTTTCTACAATAATATTTCTAAAGTATTAAAATGAATTTCAAAGTTTATTGGAGATATTATTCTTGTATGTAGGCCAAAAAATAGTAGGCTAGTAATATAATTATAATAGTTTAATAATTTCCGGATAAATTATAAAAATTCCTGTCTCATTATCGCAGGCTTCACAGTCTTTTCCTATTTCCCTCTTTTTTCGTTTTTCTCGTTTTCAACTTAAATGCGGGCTGAATTAATAGAACCCAATAAGAAAATTCAACTAGTTTTGTTTGAAAGTTTATTCTTTTTGGCTGAAAAGTCTACTATCATATTTTTGGTTATTACAATATAATAATATATAATTATATATTTTAGTATAAAAAATCATCTCTTTTGGTAGAAATTCAATCCTTTTTGGATAAAAATGCAAATGTTGTGTAGAAAATTAATCTGCTTCCGTTGAAGATTCAACTATTTTTTGAAAATTTGTCTTTTTTGATGAATTCAACTTTTTTTATTTAAAATAAAATCGTTTTTAGTTGAAATATAAACTATTACGTTTTTTATTGTGAATCTATCTCTCATGGTTAAAAATTCAAGTACTTGGCTGAACGTTGAACTACTTTGTTGAAAATTTTTTTTGACCGAAGTTTCATCATTTTAGTTGAAAGTTAATTTCTTTGGTATAAAATTGAACTATTTAAATGAAAATTCTTGTGTTTTGCTGAAAATTCGTCCTTTTGGTAGAAATATGATTTTATTGGTTGAAAATTCAACTATCTGGTTTAAAATTCATGTATTTTGTTGAAAATTCATCTTTTTGGTAGAAAATTAATCTCTTTAGTTAAAAATGCAATGTTTGTTAAAAATTCATTTTTTTGGTCGAAGATTAATCATTTTAGTTGAAAGTTAGTTCCTTCGGTTGAAAATTTAACCACTTTGTTGAGAATTCGTCTTTTTGAAGAAAATTAATCCATTTGGTTGAAAATTCCTCTTTTTTAGTAGAAAATTAATCTTCGTGGTTAAAAATGCAATATTTACGGTTGAAAATTTCATTATTTTGCCACAATTCAAAAAATCGGGGATATCTTGAACTTAGGAGCTAACGTTTTGGTTTGCGCCGAAGTTCAGCGTGATCATAATACCTTAAGAGCCATGATTCATGGTCTTTGATTTGTAGCCAACACTGCCCACTGATCTCGAAAAAATGGATAACCTGGCTGCCATTGATGGACCAATGATCGGACAAAGCATGGGCCAAGGATGGGCCAAGATTAGGAACGAATTTGGCTATAAAGCAAGTTATTATTTATACCGTTGAAATTTTTTCCTACTCTTGGCCCATGTTCAGTCCAATCATTGGTCATTTCGGCGCCATCTAGCGGGAAATTTACTTTACTTATCAAACGAGCCTCATATTTTATTCCCTGTATTTAAAAAAAATCTCTGAACATATATTTATTCATGATTTATTATATATATATATATATAGGAGTTTAAAAAATACGAAAGAAGCAAGATTAAATTATTGTCGTTGTGCAACGGAAGTGGGATCATTAGACTGGTCCAAAAAAAGCCAAAGTTCGAATCTTTGTCGAGAGAATGGCACATTTTGTGAGGTGCCCAAAAAAAGAAAATCCGTTTTTGTTACTGATCAGACAACGTTTAGGGATTCCGCTCAACCCCTCAGTTTTCCCACTGAAAATACATGGGATAAATGAAGCAGAAGAATTTAGTTTTTTGAAATTTGTCAACGAATTCCACATAATTCTGGTATATCTGGTCTTTTTACCACATATCCATAAATGTTCAACAATTTCTCTTTGTTTATACTTCTTCCTCAACAAAATATCCAAAACTTACAGCTTCTCTTAGTAACATGAACTATTTTGTTTAAACGAAAGATCAATACAGTTGAATCGATTGTGCTGATCTTTGATTTGAACCAATTATTTCTTGTCACTTAGAGAAGATGTACATTTTTTGGACACTCTATTAGAAAAAAAGTTAAAAAAAATGGAAATTGTTTAATCGATTATGGATGTGGTAAAATTAGCAGTTATACCAGAATTCTGTCGACTTTGTTGACAAATTTTCAAAAGACTACTTTCTTCCGTCTTACTCGAGTCAAAAGTTAGTTTTAAACAATAAAGAGTTGCTTAAACAAATAATAAATTGTTAAAATAATTAAGTATTAATAAAAAGATACATGAAACTTTTTTATTCGACTATTCAAAATCATCTGTGTTAAAAAAAAATATATAAAAGTAATATTTACTATCAATATACCGCAAAATACTTGATCTTCATTTAGAGGGTGGTTCTTGCGGGCATGCTGGAAGGGGTCGGGGGGTCAAAATCCAAGATAAATGTATGCGTTACACTCGGAAAAGTGATTTTAGGAGTTCATGTAATTTGCACTCGTTCATTGATAATTAAAACGGGACAAAAAAAGTTTCGGAGTAAAAATGGAACATAAATTTTTCGGAGTAAAAAGGGAACAAACAAATCTTTTGAGTAAAAACGGAAAAAAATTCCATCATAGTAAAAATGCAACAAACTAATTCTCCAAGTAAAAACGGTACGAATGAGCGCATGGCTGGTGGAAGAGGATACATGCTCGAACCGTACCCAGTGATGGATCAACATTTTCAAGATGTCGAATAAAAAAAATAACAGAAAAGCAAAATATATTAGTTAAATGAGGTCTTTACTGTTATTTTGATAAAGTCGATATTATATTAAGCCAAGAATAAATAATTTAGGATTCCCATTTTTATTGGCATTCGGGTCTGTTAAGATATCTTTTCAATTATTCGTAAAAAATGAATAAAAAATGTCAAATGTTTAAGCCGCGGATAATTTGTTATGTGTTTATGGCCTCCATCTGCGGCTTAAATAATTGCCATTTTTTATTCACATTTTACAAATAATTAAAAAGTAATTTTAACGCTCGTTTGTTCCGTTTTCACTCGGAAGATTTGTTTGTTCCCTTTCTACTCCGAAAAATTTATGTTCCATTTTTATTCACAAACTTTTTTTGTCCCGTTTTCACTTTCAGCCGCTCATTTGTGCTTTATAGTATGAAAGAGGGACATATTCTCTTTATATATTTGAAGCATGAATACCTAATTTAAATTCCTTTTTGTTTTCATTTTGAAAAACCCAAAAAAACGAGCCGCTTAGCTCCATTTGCTGGGAATGACAGAGAATGTGAGAAAAATGAGAGTTCCACTATTCAAGTAGAAAGGTTATAATAATACATCAATATTTAAAGGAGTGTTATGTACGTTCACCTACAAAACCATTCTTGATGTGTGCTTGCCGTTGCTTCACTGGACTTTTTATATTATTTCAATGAGAAATAATTTATTATAAAAAATTGATTTAAGACATTAATTTACAATGGAATATTGAATTTATTAGTTGAAGACTATGTATAAAAGAAATGTATTTCTGAGAATGCATATAATTGAGTACCTACAGTTCAATATTGCTAAGGTACTTCAATCGAAATATTGCTGAATAGATGATACTTTATGGGCCCTCAAATTTATTTTTATTATATGAAACTCAATATTGAAGGTTTTTAGCAGAGAAAAATTCATTTATTACTTGTTTCGTTTGAAAAAAATCGCATAATTTGATCGAGAAACAACAGATATTGAGTTTTTTGAAATAGGGTTTAACGATTTTTGTTGAATTCGGTAAAAATAATTAGGAGACATCCCCAAAACCTAATTTCTATGGTACAAACTTTAGACTGCTCTCTGAATAGTTTTAAGTGAAACATGATTCAGAGCAGACGTAACCATTTTAATACCCAATCCCTGAGCTTGAATTGATTACATTGATTATAAGGTAATGAATTAAAAAGCCACTTGATAAATATTTTGTTTGGAGGCGAGGACAATTGTTATTGCTTTACTGGAATTCGCGAGGGAGAAGTGAAGAAGCATAAGCAATTGCGTGATGTAGTTTATGAATTGGCCCCCCATTAAAATATCATAATAATTTCTTTATCATTTTAAACTTGTATTAAAAATTATTTTGCCGTCTAACAGAAGAAACTAAACACGCACCGTAATAGATTACATTCTGGCAGAACAAGTAAGGATGCTGATGGATAAAATGAAAGTGGACAATGAGATAGGGAAGAGTTGATGGAGACAGCTGGTTGCACAGAGCAGGAAAAATCCAAAATATGACTCCTGAAGATGTAAAAAAAAGTAAGTAGTGTTGCGGAAAAGAGCTGCAATTTTAAGATTGGTAGTTGTAAGAGAAAACGGAAGCCCAGGACAAGGCTGCAAGCGTCTAGGAACAAGAATAGTGGTTAACCCTTATGTCAACACCCAAAAAATACCACGTTCGTCCACGCCCTTTATAAACCCTTTATTACTTTTACGCAAAAGCGCGGGTCGATTTGAAATCAATAAATACTATTAATAAGGATACAGATAAATACACCCGACTCTCAGTGTAGTAGTAAGTCAGTATGTGTTCTCACGTTCCCAAGAAAGACAAAGTTGTTATTCTTTTATCAACAATGCACGCAGATTTGGCAGTGGCAGATGACGAAAAAAGAAGTCAGAGATGATTTTTTCTTACAACAAGTACAAAAGTGGCGTCGATACGTTGGACAAATTATTAGGCAGGTATAAATGTCAACGTCGAACTAATAGATGGCCACTTGCTTTATTTTTCAATATTTTAGACGTTACTGCTGTTGCTGCTTATATCATTTATTATGCAAATAATATTATGATGAGAAAAACGAGTGATCAACGTCGTTTATTTTTACGACAGCTAAGCGAGGAGCTTGCAATGCCTGCCATAGAAGAGCGTTCTCAGAATATGCAAGTTATAAGAAATTGTTCCACAAGGCTTGCTGTCGACAGCTATATAAAAAAAAACCAGTGAAAACTGAAGCTGCTGCTAATTCTGCACCTGCAAGAGACAATACTGGTAGAAAAGTCTTCACAGGTTCCTGTCACATGTGCTATTCTTAAACCGAAAAAAAACGCAGGAAAACTAGAAAGTCGCGTTGTGATTGCAAAAACCTATTTGTGATGAACATTCTCTTAGTAAATGTAAGAGTTGTGAATAAAAAGGATTATTTTCATGTATTGACAATGATTTATATATAAAACTTTATTTGCTTTGTAAAATCTTCATAAAATCTATTGTAAAGTCTCTTTGTAAAGTCAGTTCAGTATTCATTATTGTAATGATAATATTAATTAACAATTTAAAAATCCAACCTTGATTTCAAAAACTTTCGTTCATAAGTATGCAACAATGTTTTTCATTAATTTAAAAAAAAAAAAAAAAAAAAATACCTGGTCATTGACATAAGCTTTAAACGTATATTTCTATGGGTGGGTATCTGGCTACCCGGGTGTTGAAATGAAGTACCTGAAGTTCGAGCTTGATATTTTCATCTTCATGAGGCCCAACAAATTTTTTTCACTCTCCTATTCCACTGCAAAAATGTTAAGTCGCGACGATCGAGGCGCTTAAGAGTGAATTCTGCAGGGAACGTGAAAATTTTGTTGAATAAGTACGGAAGTGGATACCCGGGTATCCGGGTGTTGACATAAGGGTTAAGACGATATGCAGAGAATAGTTAGTTTGCTTGTACTCAAGGATGGTCGATAAGAACACATGTGATGGTTCTGTAATGTTTCTTAAACCCGTGAAAGGGAGAGAGTGAAAACAAAATAAAGAAGAAGTGCGTGTAGCGCGCGTTTGATGTTGCTATAATTATTATAATGGAGAGGGGAAAAAAAGTGATTTACGTGAGGACCAAAAAAGTTTATTCAAAAGAAGTTCCGGGTAGCCTCGGCCATCTAGGAAATCATAATAGTTGTACACTCTATATTTGAAATTGATTAAAAGTTACAAGAACCTTTGAGCAAAACACAAATCACCAGCGAAAATAGAAAAATCATCGAATTATTCGTGCTCATCTTGATTTTCATTTACATGTGCAAAACGAACGTTCTTGGACTCATAATACTCTAGGAACAGTCTATTCAGAGGATCATTCTTATATATTGGTTCAATCACGCTGGCACGTTCACCGTCTAAGCGCATTTTAACCCTTCCATTTCTATTATAAAGATCCGCTCTAGGAGCAATGAATGGAAGCAAGCGTCCATGTAGGACCTTTCCAATGATGTACCTACGATCTTTGTCGAATGCTACTAAGATACAGTCGGTTCGTCCTGTTGGTAAATAGTTAAACTGACCTGGAAACATGAAACTTTCGTATTGGTGAATATTATATAGTTCAATGGGAGAAGGATGAACTGCCTCTGGCTTAGGTGGCCAAGGTGATTCTGCAAAAAAAAAGTTTAAATAGGAAGTTGATTATTGTATTGATAATTGAATTAATTTAATAAATCAACTAGTTTTTATTTCACAAAAAAATTAAATTGATACATCAGACAGCAAAAGCTTAGAATTAGAATGGAAAAATTAAGGTTTGAGGTTGGTTCTTCATCCAAAGCTCTTCATTTTGATAGATTGCTTATACGAGGTATGTAGGCATAACTAATTAGATATCATCAGCAATTGTTATTCTACTTAAAGAAATTAAAAAACTTAACTTTTTGCATGTTATTAGACGTTGTGGCATGCAATGAACTAAAAATAACTTTACAATGACAACTTATTGGGCAGTTTTCACGGTTTCGTAAGAAACACTTGAAATCTCGCGCCAGCGTCTGTCCGTATATGAATTCGCCTAAAAAAATCAGTTTGTGAAGCGGACGGCAAGCGCCCATCAAGAAGTGTTTCGTAAACGAAGGTATATCTGTTGTATATAATGATAACAATTCCTCTTTGTTTTCAACCTCTAATAACCAAAAAAAAAAATATTTTGACAATGAATATCATTTTTTATCGCAATTCTGAATACCAAGAGCTTCAATTAAAGCCATTTTCGAAGGAAATCGTACTAAGAGAAAAGCTTCCAGAATAATGGTATGTAAAAAAGCTTTTCTTTTGTCTCATTCTCTTTGGGAATGGCTCAAATTATAGCTCTTGGCATATAGGATTGAAATAATTAATAACATTTGCAATGTTATAGTCTTTTTTTTTATTTCAGTGGTTAAAAAACAAGAAAAATAAGAAATAGAGAAAAAAATAAAGAAAATTTGGTTTTCTAAAGCCCAGTGCTGCAAGCTCTTCCTTCAGTCTGATTTTATCGGGGATGACTTAAGTTGAAATTCTTAGCATGCAGAATTAGATAAACAATAGAATTTGCTATGTTATAGTTTTTCATTTTCAAATCTGTAATTACAAAACAAGAAAAATGGGGAAAGTTTCTCCGACAACTTATGTGGAAGCTTTTCTTTAGTCCGATTTTCTTCGGGATGGCTCAAATTGATGTTCTTGGGATGTACAATTGATCAAAAATAAAACTTACTATTTTAATGAATGATATAAAAAATAAAATGAAAATAAGCAATAAGAAAAGCAGCAAACATTTTTTTTTAATTTAAGCCTATGCCTACGAAACGTTTCTTTGAGGTCGCTTGCCGACCTCTTCTCGGACTGACTTTTAATACTTGATATTAGTGAAAAGATGAAGATTAGGTATTTGCAAATAGCTAGAATATGCATTTGTTAAAAAAAATTTCTTTAAACAATTAACAATTTCTAACGGTAATTAAACTATTGTCGATGATATGTATATGATATGTATATGGTATGACATGTCAGTGTAAAGATTAAAGGGATTATTTTTAACTTAAATACACAGAAAAAACTAGGGTTTCAATTTTGCTTCACTTAATTTTCTTACAATCTCTTCTTGAACTTCAGTTATGTTCGCTCTTTTGATCAATGTTGAGACTGAAAAACAATTAAATGACTTTCAATATTCGTATTGCTCAATATAAACCCATTATGGTTCAATTTTGTTTCAAACATTTTGACACCGTTTCTTTGTCCCAAATGAAACTTTATCTTCTTTTGTGTATTGGAAGGTGAAATATATAAGTTGTGTAAATAATAATTCTAATTTTTCCATTTGGAAGCTATAATTTGTATACACATCGTGTTGGTGGAGATGACGTAAACCATTGACATAAGATTGTTAGGAGGGTACCATCTATGCACGTGGACTTGTAAGTTGAAAATGTGATCATTTTAATTGAGACTCTATGTCTTTTTTAATCAACTAAAAAATTGCACTTCCAAAAACCACCTTATGTACAACCTGTAGCCTGCTGTTTTAAGAGTGTTAAGAGAAATTTGGTCCACAGTGGGCGTGACGAATTTTATATTCAATTTGTAACGCTATGACTAAAAAAGCCATTCGATAAACTACTTTGCTTAGAGGCGAGAACAATTGAAATTTCTCTAATCGAATTAATTAAGGAAGAGTGAAGGAGTATACAAAATTGCATGATGCAGTTTATGAATAGCTCCTCAATAATATCATAATTTATCCAACATTTTGAAGTTGTATTAAAATTTATTTTTTGCTGGAACAGGAGAAACTACACGCGCGTGACTTTTGTTTTTTTGTAGTGTAGCATGCGGGAACAAGAAGAACTTGCCTTGATTCATGAGTATGGTCCTGCCACCCCTGATGAACAAACTTAGCAATTTCCCAAGGCGTTTAATTATGTAAATAAATGTAGAAATTTATAACGCTTTTACAAGCAAAAAATATAAGAGTACCTTTTCAATAGGATCAAATTCGTGATACAAGAAAATAAAAGTAAAGTTAACTTTTCACGGAGCATTCTTGCGCGAACACAACTATGCACGTCTCAAATTAAACGATTAGATTTTCAACTTACAAGTCCACGTGCACAGTTGGTATACTCCAACTGTTAATGTGGACTTGTCAGTTGAAAATCTGATCGTATAATTTAAGACGAGCACAGATAGGTTCATGCAAGAATGCTCCGTGCAAAGTTGTCCGGTACACGACTAATCATTAAAACACGAAATCATAAAAATATTTTTCATTTAGCAACAAATTTCACGAAAACCATTCGATTTCACTCAGAATGAATATTTTTTCTTTTTAAAAAAACTGAAAAAATTGTTCTTCCAAAAATCACCATATGTCTGGAGAATCCGAAAATATTGTCACCCTCATTACACTCACCAACAAAATCCAGATGAACCGCAAATTCAAGAATTAGAATGCAGCTAACGATCTTCATGTTTTCTAGGTGGATTTCGTAAACGGCGAGTGAGAAACTTGGAATATATTCATAGCTTTATATACTATACTATGCACTATACCACTACAATACTTGACGTGAATTTTTCAAGTCAGACCATAAAACCAAATTAAGCAACAACTTTGCAATCATTTGATTTACTGTCTGGTTACATTGTGACATGAAAAAATCACGTAATTATCAATAAATGAAGCTGTGGAAAAATATCATAAATAATGCTGCTCTGTCAATAAACAGTTCTCTAATTATTATCAGGTCATATTCATTTAAAGTGTCACGATCGCTGTGTGTGCAGAGTTAGATTTGGAATCAAAGATATTATAACGTTGATTCATTCATTCACGCAAAACCGTCGCAGACTTATCAATATACCATTTTGATATCAAAATTTGTTTGTAAATTGTTGCCAATAACTGAATAAAACAAAAAATAATGTAACTTCATTTTTAAAGTAATTTAATTTTCAATACAATAATAACTGTAATTTTGAAATAATTATCAATCAATTGAAGAAGTAGAAGATTTCACGACTTTGCAAAGCATTATAAACAAACTAAGTATCCGATATTTTTCTGTGCGATCTCGTGCATAGCGCTCAATTTCGAAAAAGTCGTTTTTGCTCCATTTAAACTCTTGATCGTAGTCCGAGAGACATGACGGAGTAAGCGATAGCAAAATATAGTAAGTACATCGCTAATAAAGCTATAGATAATCGTGATTGCGTCCATGAGGCTCGACCGAGCATGGATTTTTAACGATTTTAGGTAGCTAATAATATAGGCTTTGTATATGCCAATATAAAACTCCTGATCTTTGTCCGTAAGGTATGATGGAGTAAAATAATAAGTGATCACGCATCGCTACAACACAGAGAAAACTGGGGATTCGCTAAAGTTGCAGCTTAGATAAAAGATGGTATCTTTTAGAGCTTAAACTACAATACCTGTAGAAACATGTTGAGACCCAAAAAGGTTCCTTTGGAGAACATTTGAACAAAGATTATCTTTGTCCTTTGGAGGCCAAACTAAAATCTCATTTGGAACAATTTCATTGTTTTTGGTTTCTTTTCAGCAAGAGGGTTTCCTTTTCGTTTGCAGCTCATATGGAATCAAAAACTGATTCTAATAGAAACCCCAGTTTTTTCTGTGAACACTACAATAAAAGTTAGCTATTCGCGATTGTAGTCCGTGAGGCTTGACTGAAAGTGACTTTCTTCATGGATCGGCCGATTAGGCAATGAAGTTTCACTCTGATGCCAGTAAAAGATCCTTGATCGTTGAACGCCAGGGAAGATGGAGAAAAATCTAATTTTTATGATAAAAAACTCGCTATTGCAGTCAACAGCCCCAATAATGCGAATTGGACCTCTTTGTTACTATACCAAAGAGTATTTTTTCACTCTAATATTAATTCAACGGCAAATATTTCAATATGGTATGGCAATTCATGCATGAGTAAGAACTGATAATTCAGCATTCAGGATTCAGGATTTAGAATTCAGAATTCTGAAGTTGAGAAAAACCATTCGATTTTACACAGACTGTATGTTTTTTCTATTAAAAAAGTAAAAAAATTTTCTTCCAAGAACCACCATATGTCTAGGGAATCCGAACATATTGTCACCTTAATCATACTTACCAACGAAATCCAGAATAACCGCAAATGTAAGAATTAGAATGCTGCTAGCGATCTTCATTTTTTCTGGATAGATAACGTAAGCGGCGAGTAAAAAAGTTGGAATATATTCACAGCTATGTCAGTAAAGAGTTCTCTGATTATTATCTGACCATACTTAAAGTGTCATGGTGGCTGTGTGTAATTTTATTGGTATAGAGTGAGATAAGCAAGTTAAACAGATTTAGATTTATCAACAAATTGAAGAAATATATTAAATAAGTTGGACATGAGCTACTTTTCAAGGAAAAAGTATTACAAAAAAAAACAGCATAGACTTCGTTTGGAATCAAAATATTATAACTTTGATTCATTCTTTCATACGCGTCATCGCAGACTAAATCATCAAAAAATTTGGATTTTTCGGAACTTGTAATTAAGAAATGCCTTACGTAAAAATGGAAATAATACCTTTCCAAAATTCAAGTGTGATTTTGAAATAATGATTATATAAGGTTATTATATTTTTTATGCTGTAATTAAAATTTTCATTTATCAGCGCTTTTATGATTAACTTTGTGAATCTTGGAAATGCTTGATTTTCAATTTGCGAGTTATCAATTGTAGAAGTAGACGGTCTTTCATTTGATAATTCCGTATTATATTTAGCTGCCCATTTTTTAGAGAGAATCCCATTTTGCGGTCAACGTCGACCTGGACTCCGGAGCATAAGGCCTCATTGAGGAACATAGTTTTTGGTTAGTAAAGTATACAGCACCTGTATTAGTTCGAGAAGAAACGTCTGTCAAGCGGCTCTCGGATCCCAGAGAGCTCCCAAGCTCGGGAAAATACCGTGCTTAGAGCTGTACTATATGTCACCAGGGTATGGTGTCTTTAACGGTGTCCTGGAATACCGGACGACCTTCCAGTGTATTTACCCTTATCCCTACATGCGGCGCTCTGTGGGGATTGACGAATCTTCACCTTCGCTACTCGTGGGAACATGATAGTCTTCAATAAAGGAAAAAATAACAAAATAACACATGAAGGGGGGTCTTAAATGACACTCTCTAAACACTTCTTTTTCCGAGAAGATGGAAACCAATGAAGGGGTTGAATCTCTTTCGAAACAACAACGGGCCGATGCGGTTTCTAATAGTTTAAGTCGTTAGGCTGGGAATGGGGCTTCAAATTGCCACATAAACAAGGCGAATGCTAACGCAAATGCTGAATCTGAGAAGGCCCCTAAGAGGAAGAAGTACTGTGGTGCTGCAAGGAAGAGGTGCCAATGCCGGCAAATTTCGTTGAAATGTGAAGTAACCTCTCAACCGGGGACTCCTAAATGACTCCGATTTAATGACAGCACACCTAAACAAGACAGGGAAGCTTAATTGGCAGGGTCGTTGAGCCAGGTGACTTATATAGTCTCGCCCTTCAAAGCCACCCGAAATAGGCAATTTCAGGTTTTTACGCAAGACAAACTAAACTCAGAATAAGCAACGGCTATTGAGGCCATCGATTCTCAGGACGTTCCCAAACCTGCCAAGTTTATAGTTTGGATACTCGGAATTTCCGAGGAACCATAGTCGATCATGAAAAGATTAGCAATCCAGAACCTCATATTAAAAACTAGGAAGTGGGCTATCGTCGACGTGAAAAACGACACTAAGTCGACACAGTTAGTCCTAAGAGCGGACCCTTCAGTGGTCGAAAGCTGTAAAAAGATTGACTGTAGACCATATCTGGGAATGAAAAGGATCCAGATGAAATTCCTTTATAAATCAAAGGAGATGACAAGGACAGAAGAAGTGGAGCCGTCCTTGGGAAAAACCAAGGGAGAACGCTGGCTCCTAAATAAATAGCATAATCTCCTCGAACTCGGATTTTATCGAAGTAAACCTTCACCACTGTAAATCTGCGTCGGCAGTCTTAAGCAGGCATATTACGGTGGAACAAATAGCTTTCGCTCCGAATTAAGAACTTCGGTGCTACTAAGTAGAAATGAAGGGAATGAATCAGAAATGCGGCTATGTAATACACAATAGAACTGATGAGAACCCTAGGGCAGCTATTTATGTCCAAAGAGATATTGATTATATCAACTAGCCTGGGTTCTATACCAAAGACTCAGTTGCAATTAGAATTAAACGCCAAAGAGGAGCGGGACGTCAGCCCATGGCGATTTGCTCAGCATACCTACCATTCGATTGTCGGGACCCACCACCATCAGAGGAGTGGAGACGATTGGTGGAATACTTCTGTTTAAAAGTATGGCCACTGATTATTGGATGTGATGCAAGCACGCAACATACAATATGGAGCAATAAGGACATCAACAACAGAGGTGAGTACCTTTTAGATTACCTTTTAACTACCAATTCGACAATATTCAAAATAAATATATATACACCAAACTTTGTGACAACTAGATGTCAGGAGGTTATTGACCTAACCAAGTGTTCTATATTCATTAGCGAATCATTCAGGAATTGGCATGTGTCGCCTGAGACATTCCTATCAGATCATAGGCATACATGTTTTTCCCTTGCAACTGACAAGTCTGATCCAGTTAGGTATAGGGACCCAAGAGCGACTGACTGGGACGAATATAGGGAGGATGTTGGAGAGTCCTTGGCAATTATTCCTAAAAGGATTAGATTAATTGACCAGCTAACGTTTCCTGGGGATAAAGTGCAGAGGGCCATACATAGTTCCTTTGAAGACAACTGTCCTCTTCGTATTAGGTAATCAGACAATGATGCTTTTAGGTGGAATAATAGACTTTAGGCCTTGAAAAGAAGAACTAGGAGATTCTTTGATAGATCAAGGAAAACTGGAAACTGGAACTTGTATAAGAATGGTATAATAAGATATACTAATGAAATACAGTCAGCTAAGAGGATCTCATGGAGGGGGCATTATCAGAAGATTCAAAATGTACCTGATATTGCGAAACTTCAGGGAGCCTCAATGAAAAGCCCTATATGTCAACTGAGGGCATTGATATTGCCAACAGATGGCATAACACAGACGGCTAGCAAAATTCTCGAACACTCCGTGCAGGTGTACTTTCCTGGTTCCGAGCTCGATCACCCGTCGGAGGAAGGGGCTATTAAGCCAAACACTTCTGATGGCCCAGGTCATAGGGCCAGTGGAGGTATCTGGAGGGTAGCAAGCTGGATAGTAACATGATGGTATTTTCCCGGCGATCATTGAGGAAGGTTTGAATGTTTTGATGGGACCATCATGTGACATTTTTTGGGCATGCATAGATATGGGACTCTTTCATGTTGAAAGCATTAGAAAAGTTAGTCGATTTTCATATGGAGGAAAAAATCTTACCGGGTGAACCCCTTTAACCAATAATAACCAATTTGCCTCACAGAAAGGCAAATACACCGTTGATGCACTAAATGCATTTACCTCCCGCATTCAAAAATCGGGACGAACGGGAGATGTAACGATTGCAGCGTTTCTGGACATGAAGGGTGCTTTTAGTAACACCCCTACGGAATCTATATTCAATTCTGCAGAGTAACATGGTTTAGGTACCACTGTAAGTAGGTGGATGCTATCTATGCTATGCCACAGGATTGTCCAATCATCGTTCCACGGTTGCAACGTAAGAGCGAAGGCAAAAAGGGGATGTCCGCCGGTGGGAGTCTTATCCTCCACCATGTGAGCACTCGTAAGCAATGATTTGATTCATGGGTTAAATAAGACAGGTTTTTACACACAAGGTTATGTAGATGACATTGCTATCCTAGTAACAGGTAAACATGAGGGTACTCTAGTTCAACTCATGCAAAATACTCTCAACGACCGTGGCCTATTTGTTAACTCGGATAAAACTAAACTTATGGTCTTTACGAGAAGCAGAAAACTGCCTGATCTAAAGAAACCTGAGTTCTATGACAGAAAGGTCGACTTTCCACGTCAGTTAAGTATTTAGGCATCATTTCTGACCCTAAACTAGCTTGGAAACTACATGCTGATGCGGTAGTGAAAAAGGCCAAAGCAGCCTTTTGGGCTTGCACAAGCGCAGTTGGAGAAACCTGTGGTCTCAAACACAAAGTAGTTTACTGGTTTTATGCGGTGATCATTAGACCGATGATAACTTATGTTTTATTGATTTGGGTGCCAAGAGCCAGTTTAGTTAGTTCCAGGAGTCAGCTGCAAATCCTACAAAGGGTCTTTTGTCTGACAATTACTGAAACAAGGAGAACAACCCCAACAGTGGCATTGAAATCCATCTTAGGTATACCACCGCGACACCTTGTAATTAGGCAGAGGGCTGCAGCGGAGACGTACAGACTTTCCCTAGGGGAGGGTCATGAAAATTCCGAGTTTCTTGATCTACATGATAAAGTGAAGAGTGTAATGACAGGGGATGAAATTCTTTCCATGCACTCTGATAACATGCTGAAAAAATACTCTTTCCCTAAGCCCTTTAAGGTGATCTTTCCAAAAAGGAAGGATTGGCACGATGAACAGAGGAGAAGTAATTTATTTACAACGGGAGGACTTGTCTGCTACACAGACGGCGCTAAAAACTCCCTTGGCTCTGAGGCTGCAGTATTTGAGATAAGATCTAGTGCTGAACTATCAATTGCACTAGGCAAATTCCCTACCGTATTTCAAGCAGAAATTGTGGCCATTTAGTTTTTTTTAGAGGAAATTCGTAAGCGTGGGTTTGCTGATCACCACATTTACATATGCTCTAACAGCCAAGCTGCTCTGAAGGCCCTCGATTCGGAGGAGATTACACCCAGACTTGCTTGCAGTTACCTCCAAGAGCTCCTCGAAGTGTCTGGTAAAATCTGGGTCAACCTGGTCAGGATTCCTGGACACGAGAATATTGAAGGTAATGAGAGAGCTGATATGCTTGCAAAAAGGGGGCTACAAAATCACTCAACGGACCTGAATCATACTGCGGAGCTAAGTGTGCTTCAACTGAGCATCCCATTGAAAGGTGGGTCTTGGAGGAACACACGTGGTATTGAAAGATGGCTAAAGAAATGATACACTCTTAAAACTTTGTCGAAAAACCATGTTTAGGAAAGTCTAAAAAATCCTGAACTTGAAAGGAAAGCAGGTGAAAATAGTGGTAGAAATGCTCAAGGGGCACTATCCCTTTAAGAAGCACCTGACTAACATAAAAATCGACAGTGGCACTCGCTATCGAAAATGTGGCTTTCTTGAGGAAAGAGCGCATCACATCCTCTGCGATATTTGTTCTAGTCAACCTCAGAATGAAGCATTAAGGAAATCATTACTGTGAAACAGATGATTCCGAACATTTCTTACTTGGCGATAAACGCTTTTATGGCGGAAACCGGCCTCATGAGGTAGGACAAGATTCAAGAGTACAGTGCAATGGGTTACAGATAGATAACCTCAGTGCTATGACACTTAAATGCCCCTGCCCATTCGTTATAATAATAATAATAATAATAATAATAATAATAATAATAATAATAATAATAATAATATTATAAAATTAAAAGGAGCCTCGGTGGCTCAGACGGTTAAGCGCTCGGACTTCCTACTAGAGGTCCGGGGTTCGATCCCTGAGCCGGTAC
>JAUMHM010000083.1:9906571-9918569 GCA_032362435.1 Melikaiella ostensackeni
CAATATCCAAGATATTAAAAAGGGAAATTTACTCGGAGCAATGACGTTGACATGTGACGTGTCGACAGAAGATTTTAACCTCGCTTTGTCCATATCTCGAGCATTCGTCGTGTGTGATGTGGTTTTTCGGAATTATATTGGGTTGAACTTTTTGGTGGAGAATGGATTAAGTGTTTTTCGATAAGACACCATAATTTTCCAAGAAAATAAAGACTCGGCGCTAGGCGTCGCGTCACTTACCTGTATGTGAGCGTTCTTGAACAGCGTGGTGTCCGCTCCTCACGGAAACTGACTAATTATCAAAAAAGACGAATGCTCGTGGATCGGAAATGATTAACAGCGGACTAGGATATACAATCCTTTCAGATTTTTGACAAATTCTCATGCTTTACAGGTAATTTTTGAATAATTAAAAAATATTTTTTGAATATCTTAAATTCTGCCCTTTACTATCTTGGATATTGTCAGTTAAAATATTCTTTTCAATATCTAGGGATGTTCTGCTTCATTATCTAGATTTCTCTCCCATAGTTAAATCGATAAGATAATACCCGGTAATGTCTAGGTATTCTGTTTTAATAACTATTTTTCTGCGTGTGGGTGCTATTTCTTACAAATCTCATTTTCAATGTTAAAATTGCATATTCTATTACAAATTTGCATTGAGCACATGTGCATTACAGGAACTTTTAAAATGAAATTTTGAGAAATGGTGCACACGATGGTGCAAAAGAACAGTGTTAATTGAATTTGAATTGTTATAAAAAATTAATTATAATATTTTCCGCATTGTGGCGTACATTACAAACAGAAAGCTTTAAAAGTCTCGGGAGTCAAACGAATTTTCGGAAAGCTCAAATTGTTTGTAATGTACACTACCGAAGGATAATATCGAAACACTAACCGGATGACCTAATAAAAATTAGTCTTAACTTCGAAAGGGGATAGCGGCGTCCAGAATATAGATATAAATTTTTTTTTTTTAAACCGTTGGAAAGATTATACCATTCTGCGTTAAATGTATATATTCTGGAGAGATTTACAAAGTTCTTCGCAAAATGGTAAACAATTCTGACTTCTTCTAGAGAAAAAAATTCTGAAATTTGAAATACCGGCTTCTTCAGACACACAATTTTAAACTGTGTTTGTGCAGTCTATCTAATCACGTCACTGACATAAATTTAGTCCATTTTGGTGACAAATGTAGTGACACAAGCACCAAACAATTGAATTTCTTAGCAAAAGCTTTTACGCTGTCAAATACATTGTAGCTTGGGAGCCCTGAGCTGCAGCGTCGATAAGTTTTAATGGAAACATGGGTACTGCAGAAAATTTGCCTACCTTCAGACACGCAGCGCTATCCAGAGACAGCTGACATTGGGCGACACTGCTATTGTAATTTGTTTGCTTTTGCCAGACTCACTTTTTCGATTATTCAGCAAAATAGGAACAGTTTTACTAAAAAATAACTCTGGCCATTCAAAGAGAAGAGTATTTAGATTACGTATGCATAAGATTAAACAAAAAAAATAAAATGTTCGGTCGTAGAATAAAAACCCCCACAACCTCATTCTGATAAGGGCCCTTAAGTTCTCACATGAAGTTGAGCACTAGCAAGAATCACAGCACTGTAAATTAGAGCTGACACAAGAAGATATTCAACTTGACTTGGTATTTCCAGAACACGAGCATGAATATTTCTTCAGAACCTCGATAGCGGTTGGTCCTTTATTTATAATATTCGTCATGAAGGCCTGAAGTGTCAAAAGTCTAGCCATAATTTGCTGGCTGTGGATATGCGATTTCATTGTGATCAGCATTAACCCAGAGATGACTTTGCCAGGATGTACGAAATACGTGTTCCAAGAAGACAGGCTTCAAAGGAGGTAGTCATTCAATAGCCATATATTTTTCTTGAACTAAAACATCCATGACTTTCATTGATTTTTCCTTTTGTATCGTACAATGAAGCAACGAACCTAGTAGACAAACTTAGGGCTTCATTTTCACTCACATTCGGGAGAGTATCGAGTTGTTTTAGGTTGATAGGTTCCAACGATTTTGCATGCTTATACGCCTTTACCTTTGCAATGTAAAGGGGACATGAAACAGTATCGCAACCGAAACCAACATGTACGAGTGGGCCGAAAAAACACTTTTTTCGAGTAGCGGATTCTAATGGTGGGTAAAAATTATATTCGCCCAACAGTAGTAAGCCATCCAAAGTTTAGTTCGATCGGATATTAAATTCTGTTTTTTTTTTTGCGGGTTTGCATTTTACGGCCGATCGGTTCAATATTTTTATCTAATCTTTTGCATATATAAATAGTATTCTCTTTAAACGACCAGAGCTATTTTTTATTAAAACTGTTATCGCAAAATATAGAAGCACGTGCCGACAATGGGCAGAAGCATTCGGTCTGACAGGAGAAAAACGATATTTAGTGTGAAGTAACTTTTCACTTCTTTCCGCTAACATGAAATGCGAGCGAGCTAGATTATGTCGGTAGTAAGGAAATAAAATTACTGGAATTGCGAGACTTTTGTAATTATTTTCTTCGTGATAATTATTAATTATTATTTTATAATAATGCATGAAAGCCTTTCAGAGACATTTATACATTAAGATAAACGTTTACGAACAATTTTTAATCAAAAATATAAAGTTCACATAATTTAGATAGTTTGAATTTTTCCGCGAAAAATGACGTCCAGATATAGCCAATCGATGAGTTTGGCGAAAAATGCAGCGAGCGGGCTCAAGACTCAACTTTTATTTGTAAAAATCATGTTCATTGGTCAATAAAAAATTGTTCCTTCTTGAAATGTGCTAATGAGTTACTAAAGAATCAAATATTTTTTAATCTCATTTCTTGCAACATCCCTAGTTCTTAGCGAAGAAAGGAAAACACAATGTGAAATTAACAAAAATAATGATTTAGAGAATCTAAAAACATCTACTCTAAGCATTAATTGGGAAGTTTACAAAATCTATTTATAGTTTTAGCCCCCTTTCCAGTTTCTCTCAATTTACAAAACGATCTGTTCTTTTAACTGCTGAAATTGACGACAATATGGTTGCGCTTAAAGATTATACGCTAATAAGAAATGATAGGGATGACGTCAAAGTTCAAAATTTCTGGAGATTTTCTCTGCAGTATTTAATAAACCTGACAAGGGGGAAGGCCTCCTCTGCGACATTGACTCTTTGATGAGACTATCATCAATCGATAGTACGTCAAAAATAATTAGACACGTGTCCCGGCTTTTTTGTAAGTGGGCCCTTGTTTAAGAATTATGAGCGTTTGAAAATCACGGTCGTCGCGGCTGCCAAAGGTCCACCGAGTAGCGCGCGGTTACTTTCACCAAGCGCCGCCGGTGCAGCGGTAGAGGGCGTGCCTAGCGACCACGCTGCCGCTGGTTCAAATCTTTTTGTCGAAATTTTTTTATATACATTTTTTTTTCGCATTGTAAATGTGTCAGATAATCATTTCTTGATGCTCCCCAGCTTCTGATGTCTATAACATTTCTGCATGATATTTATTCCCCAATTTAACTATTTTTCGAAAAAAAAATTTAATCGCCGGGGGAACATCAGAAATGATTATTTGACATGTTTACGATGCGAAAAATATTTTTAAAATATTTTTTAAAATGTCGACAAAAAGATTTGAACCAGCGACAGCGTGGTCGCTAGGCAGGCCCTTTACCGCTGCACCAGCGGCGTTTCGTGAAAGCAACCGCACGCGACTCGCTGGACCTTTGACAGCCGCGGCGACCGTGATTTTCAAACGGTCATAATTCATGAACAAGGGCCCACTTACAAAGAAGCCAGGACACGTATCTAATTATTTTTGACGTATTATCGATTGACGATAGTCTCATCAAAAAGTCAATGTCGCAGAGGAGGCCTTCCACTTCTGAGTATATAATTACGGGTCTGGATGCACGAAGAGCACATACGAACTTTGGCGCGGTGCGGTGGTGGGGAAGCCACTGAACGTCTCTGAACAAAACTTCTATGTGCTGTTTGTGCATCGGGATCCTCAATTATTGAAATCTCTAGGCAGCGGATGTCTCCTTTTCTATTTTCTGTGATTTGTAGGCGACCTTAGAGTGAGTATCTGTTGGATTTTGAGACCTCTCTCAAAGATTCAATTATCCGTACGAGGAGAGAATTTGTTCAGTAATAGTTACAATAAATTCGGTAAAAGTCGGACAGAATATTACGGTAAATTCTACAATCAAAATTATAATCGTTACTGCATTTGCATTATGAAAAGCAAATATTTTTGAGTGATGTCCTCAATGCAGCTATGAATAGGTTCACTTTCGTGGAATAGGCAAGTGAGCAATATCTCTAGAACAGAGATCCTCCAGGTAGTGTTGAGGCACAAGACACTCTTTTGATTGGTTACGATTAAACTGTAACCAGAAGTACAGGCAGAGTTTGGGCACTACTTATTCCCTGTGTATTTTTCAGTTATGTTACCAGTAGTGTTACCAAATCGTGTTTTCTGCGCAGCCAGGAGGTGTGCGCGTTTGAAAAAGGCTTCTAACTCTGAACTAATCGCGATGTGCAGTAATAAGTCTGTGAGAGCCAGTGTGAGTTTGTGTCTGAACTCTCCCTAAAGGATCTCTACTCTAAACGAGTGTATGCCGTACTGCAGCGGTTACAAATTACCAAAAAGACCGTAACTGTTAGGCTTAGAATCTAGTTGATATCCTCTCTTATATTGCCTCATTTTCACTATTATTGTGCTGTCCATAATGATTTGACCATCGAACTGAACACGAAACTCGCGAAACGTTTTGTATATGCTTTATTTATGATCTCAAACGTGATGAGTACATTACTCGTACTCGTAATCTTTATGTCACACGTAGCATAACATAACACTTGTCATAACACTCAAATCGCAATTACCGAAGTACCTGTACAATGAATTTGTGGAACATGGGGAGGATAATGTCAGAAATTAGCGTGATGTCAGAATGGACTCAATGTGGCTTGATGTTATGAACGGTATGCATGCGAATGTAAAGTACTGAAAAGAATGAGGGCATATACTATTATTATTATAAACTAATTATTAGCTGGATAATATTAACTAGGTATTATTAAGTAATATTAAATTTTTTAATGTATTGTATCAAGTTGTACATATGTGACGTTCCACGAAGAAAAGGTCCTGACGGAGCTGAGGCCAATTTTACAGGAGGAACGATTCAAAAAACTTTGGAACTCTGGTAGTTGGCCAGTTAGGGTCAGTCTCCGAAATTCACCCTCTCCACAATTACCAAGCCTTCGCGTGGTTCGAGTGGTTTCACGCCTAACTTTGCAATTTAATAACAATTCGAATTATGCAGATAGAAAGATCTTTTTTTATTATGAAAGAGCGACTTCGAAACTATCATATCGAAAATCCGAAAATCTATTTTTCCTCCTTAGGGACTTTCTTCGCTATACGTTACCATTATGAATGTTTCAATGTAATATATGCACAAGAGTATATTTGCACTTGCTCTTACAGGTGCTTACCCAGGACAAATAAACGATCACTTCAGCTCACCCCTCACCTCCTCCCACCTTTGATCTCATTCCAAGTTCATTCCGGTGAACTTAAATCTGGAACTATTACGGTAATTAGTTTTTTCAACACCTACCTCTAAAGTTGCACTATATTTTCTACTAAATAATGTATGAAGTGGCTCTTTTCAACGCAGTGACATCACAGTGTGTGAAGTAGTCACTTTACACACCGGCGGCCATTATCGCGCAGGCGCACTCCGAAAAGAAATTTTACACACGGGTTGCGAATCTTAAAAATTGTGCCTAAACTTATTTCAGAAGTACTTCAAACGTTAATCTACCACAATTTATTCAAGGTGGATTCATAATTTATTTCAGGGGGTTGGTGACCAAAGGAGAGAGGAGAGAGAGAGAAAAATATTTCGAGTATACAGATCTGGATTTTTTAAAAATATTTTGCCGCTTGTTTTAAGGAAACTCCTAGCGGCAAAATAAGAAAAATTTCGAGCATACGGAACCGACAAATTTTTTTTCCAATTTTGCAGCTAGATGTTAGGAAACTCCTTATGGCAGAATAAACGAAATTTCGAGTATACAGGTCCAGCAGAATTTTTTTTTCAATTTTGTCGGAGTCGTATAATATTGGTAGGTTTCTAAATGACGTCTGGCGTCAATATTAACAAAATTATTCGCAAATTAGACTCGAAAAAACTTTCTCGGGCCAATGTTGCAAAAAGCAGTGTGTGGCACATGTGTGTACACAGGTAATTACTAATTGTGTGATTCCAGCGCTTGCCTGCGGCTCATGCTTCAAACTTCACTCTCGTAGTAATCACCTATTTCACGCATTTGTATCACAAATAACTACTGTGTTAAGTCTTCTCAGGATATACAATTACATTTTAGTATTCTGTATAGAAATATATACAGGAATGTAAGTTCGATAAATTTGTTGTCCAAACGAACAAATTTAAAGTTTTACGAGCTCTCATTCATGAGAAAAAAGACGACAAAGTTTGAGGTTTCTCAATTCCTCGCCAATTGGTGTCTTTGTCCTATTTTTTTCATCAGGAAATCCACCGCCATTCTTCCAAAATTTCCATTGTGGAATAACATATGTATTTCAATATCAAATCATGGTGACATCCTAAGCTGATCTCTTTGCATGATTTAAAACTGACTTGGTCCCTTATTTATCACGTATTTCTGATGTACGTGTTATCGTAATCGATTATACGAATCTCGAATAATTATGTAATTCTCATAGGATTTTTAAAAAACCTGTCTTTTTTGGTAATTTAAATTTAAAATTAATTATTCGTTTATAAGCCAGATTGCAAAAATCTATTAGCTCGTCAAACGCCACCCTCACCGCCTTCCGTAGAAGAAGAAGAGAGAGAAGAGGAAAAGTCTCCTAAAAGCAGACGGTTCCTTGGATATCCTTGGTTTAAATTCAGAACATGATTTCTTAGTTGTCAACTTTGCTTTACTTCTAAATTTCTTATACTAGATGTAAAGAAATATAAAATGAATCTTACTGTGACATTCGTGAGATCCTCTGTCGCTTTCATGCCGCTTCACCAATGAAATAGCTCTTTTTTTCATAAGTTTCGCTGTTTGTTTACTTGGATTAAACTCGAGAGAAAATAATTTCTTAACGAGTTCGTCAGCGCTGAAATTTATAACACTTTTGAGAATGTATTCTACGTACAGTAAATCTCAAAATGCATCCAACCTTTATACTGATTCATAACATTGACGGAAATAGACCCATTCTCCGTTTCTACGAATTTTGAAGGAAAAATCTGAGCGACATTTAGAGAAAAAAAGTTCAGGTTGAAATTTACACAGACTGTACGTTCTAAATATCCTTCAGTTATTATTGGCCATAATGATACTAGCTAAACATATGTTCTTAAACGCAGACTCTAGTCCAAATTTCTTTCTGTACTTAACAGACCCGACTATCAAACTTGTCTGTGGGTCAAGTATGCGTAAATACAAAACAAAATAAACTAAAGAACATAAATTATCAGGAATTGACTGTTCAAAATCAGCTAGAGATATAATTCTTAGCCGATTTCGATGTTTTTTTTAAAGCTCTGCATTAAATAAAAAACGTCCATAAACTATTTTTTGAAATTCATACTTCTATTTTTTTTCCATAAACAAATAATCTGGGAAAATTAGACTTTTTGAGAATATTATTTTTCAACGCCGAGGAAAAGACTTGAAAAAAGTTGCTATGAATCAGAATCAATGCAGGTACACTTGAGAAACATAAATAATTAGTTCACGATTAAAGCTAATTGTTATAAACAAACACATGGATAAAGAGCTAAGCGTCAGAAAAGAGTTGTTTGTTGACTAAAAATGCACAAGTCCATTGCAGAAATAATACTTGTATCAAATATTTACCAAATTATTAACAATAACAATCGCTATTGTTATAAACATTTTAATAAACAAATAGTATACTTTTGCACCTTTTCCATATGCTTCGGATAGAAATGTCTTCAATTTATCGCGTTCGCGGGCTACGTTCTTGCCCTGCTCGTCTCTCCTCTCTCCCCACTCTATCTAAACGGTGATGAGGTGTGTATACACGACGCTCCTTACGATGTCCTTATTTCAAGGAACCTGTACAGTGCTTTGTTTGTTTAACATACACACTAATACTTGATTGTTATTGTTATGAACAAATTATTAAATAAATATCCATTTTTGCATTTTTGCAAAGATAAACACTGTTTTTCTCATGATACCAATTAAAAATATATTCTAAAGAGATAATCAATGAACATTATAAACATTGAATCCTTCTTATTATTAATAACATAAATTAAAAAGGAATTCCATAACTAGTCACTTTCACGCAAACAAATATTATTTCTTCTACTATGTCATGTTCTACACAACTGAATAATAATTTCCATTAAGCAAATGTGTTGCTGACTCCTAATGGGGCCTTGTGAAGTTATAACACAAAAGAATCATTTGTATTGTCAGAATGTAACATTAGAGTGGCCCTTAATTTTCACTTTTCGAATTTCTCTGCTCTCACCTCCCAGTTTTGTTCGAATACCCAAAAAAATGATCTCCACCAGGGCCGGCGAAACAGATCTTGTTTGTCTCTTTCGTTCACTAAGAGGTGTGAATGCAGACAAATGAGAGTGAGGAGACACTCACATGTGGAAAACAGTCATTTGTTTTCCACATGTGAGTGTCTAGCTAACTCTCATTTGTTTATATTCACACCCGTTAATAAAGGAAAGAGACAGAAAAGATCTGTTCCGCCGACCCTGATCTCCACCAAATTTGAGTCAAATCGTTTAATATTATTTTAAACGCGATATGAATTGAATTGAATTTGCATTTTACGTAATATTGCGGTTATTAACGCTTTTTGAAAGTTTTTTCTTCATAAATAATCATTAATCGGTAATTAAAGCATATCTAGTCATCTGTTAACTAATTTTCAATTGTTTGAACAATTTTGAATTCTTCAAAAATTTGTTTTTTCAGGCAAGTCGCGAAATAAACGTATTTTCTAGACGTTATGAGTTTTTTAATCAATGATAACAATAAAATAATTTGTTTAAATAATTTTACAATCATTTAAATAATAAGTATTTGTTTAAGTATATAATTTACCTAAAAAAAAGCAGGAGAAACATTTTATTTTTATTTTATTTATAAGAGTACTCGTAAGTGTTTGAAGAAATTTGAATTATTTTAACAATTCAATTTTGTTCAAATATTTTATTTTTGCCACTTGCGAAAGATTGAAACATTTTTAGGTACTACTTTGTTTTCTAGAAATACTCTCAAATGTTTAAACAGATTTTAACAAAATTGAATCAGTAAAATGAAATAAATTTTTTTAACAATTTCAATTTGTTGAAACATTTAGGAGTATTCTTAGAAATGAAAGTAGTATTCGAAACGAGTATAAAGTATTCAAACGAGTATTTTTAGAAAACAAATTAATACTTCAAAATAATAAAATCTGTTGAAAATTTAATGAGATAAAATTATTTTCCTGCTGTTTTTTGGGTAAACTATATACTTGAACAAATACGTATTATTTGAATAACTGTAAAATTATTTAAACACATGATTTTATTGTTATCATTGATTAAAGAACTCATAACGTCTAGAAAATACGTTCATTTCGCGACTTACCTGAAAAAAATATTTAAACAAACTAAAATTGTTTAAACAATTGAAAATTAGTTAAAAATGACTGGGTATTCTTAAATTACCGATTAATGATTATTTGTGAAGAAAAATCTTTCAAAAAGCGTTAATAAACCGTAATATTACGTAAAATTCAATTTTGTCACTCCAGGGGGTTTTCTTTGGGGACCCATAAGAGTGGCTAGAGTCATTCACCCTTAAAATGTATAATTGATTCTTATTCTCTGACGAATTCTGAACAATATAGAGAAACGCGGAGTTATTTGTAATATATCATCATGTTTAAACATTAGATTTACGAAAAGTTGATTTTTTCTATGTTAAATCAATGGGAAACTTCATGGTCTTTGAGCCATCCCTAAATATTAACCGATTTGGCTCAAATTTGAAGATAAGTTTTTTAGACATTCGAACAAAACTGGGGGGTGAGAGCAGAGAAATTCGAAAAAAAATTCCACTAAGTATAAATAAGAACCAACCTAATGTAACATTCATCTAGCGGCAAGGACTGAATTAAAGGTTTTTCATTTGTTTCCTAGTACAGACACATCAAAACAAATAAAGAACAGGCTCACCAAAATTCAATTCGCCTGATTCATATAAAAGTTGGTACGAGTTTTGGAATTTGTTTATAACTTATGTTATTAACGATAATATGAATTTAACATTTACAATGTTCTGTGTCCATCTATCACTTTGAAACATACCTTTAATTGGTTTTATGAGAAAGACAGTGTTTATCTATGCAAAAAATGCAGACATGAATATTTATTTAATAATTTGTTAATAATAATAACCATTAGAGGACAATGACACATTTTCTTCATGGAATATTACTATTCAGTTGTTTGGAATATTGTTTTAGTGGAAAAAATAATTTTTTTCTATATGAAAGTGACTGATTTTGAAGTTTGTTTATGCTTTTTATTATCAACGATAAAAAACATTTCATACTTGTAAATTTTTGTGATCATTAATCACTGTAAGACGTATTTGATACTGGTTTGATAAGAAAAACCGTATATACCTAAGAAAAAGGTGCAAAAGTTTACTATTCGTTTATTACAATGTTGAAAACAATAGCAATTGTTAATATTTGGTAATTACTTGAGAAAAGTATTATTTCTACAATGGACTTAAGCACTTACAGTCAACAAACAACTTTATACTACCGTCGAGCTCCTCATCCATGTACCTGTTTATATTATTTGTTTATAACAATTAGCTTCAATCTTAAAGTTATCATTCATGCTCTTCAAGTGTACGTTGCATTGATTCTGATGTACAGCAACTTTATTCAAGTCTTTTTTCCGACATTAAAAAATAATATTCTCAAAAAGTCTCATTTTTCCAGATTTTAGTTTTAAAAAAATAACACTAGGATGAATTAAGAAAAAAGTTTATAGACCTTCTTTATTTAATACTGTACATTTCTTTTAAAAAACCATCAAAATATGTTAAGATTTGTAAGCTTTAGCCGATTTTCAACAGTAAATTCCTTGATTTGGACCACTGCAGTGGTCGGTAGTTCGCTACTTCGCTAGTAGGCACGGTCGCGAACGCGGTAACTGTCAATAGTTAAAAAATATCATGTGACCTAACAGTCTCATTTGCAAAGTACGCGGGTTGGCATTTATTACAGAAGACGATTAGCCGCTATCGTTGCTAACACCTCCAGAAAACTCAGGACGATGCGGCAGATGCTCAGCAAAATCCCCTTATGTATAAGATGTAAGCATTTGCCAGCCCTCAGGCCTTTCAAGTGATGGGCGCACCTCGCATGAACATTTCCCATGGAGGAGAACACGAACGGGTGAAGTGTGACTTTCTTGACCCTCCACAGGGTTAGGATCCCTTATTCTAACTCCGCATAATTCTGGATCTTCTGGTGTTGGGACGTACTGTACTCCTACCGAATAAAGGCGACTTGACTTGTCATCTGGAAAACATCGCGTGACAACTAACAGCGTCACCTTCCAGAGGGGCATCTTTCGGGGTGACACCATGAGCCCTCTTCTCTTTTGCACACACTTTTGCCACTATCTCTCGCACTACGCAATTCTCGTGGGTACCTCTGCGGCGGACCTAATAATCATAAGCATAAGGTCACTCATATATTTTATATGGATGACTTGAAGATCTATGCTTCTGGGACACAGCGTCTCAAGGATGCTCTAAAGATCGTCGAGGGGTACACACGAGAGATTGGTATGAACTTTGGATTGGACAAGTGTGCCAAGATTCATTTGAAACGAGGACGACTTG
>JAUMHM010000083.1:10018302-10032259 GCA_032362435.1 Melikaiella ostensackeni
CCCCCCCCCCCCCCCCCCCCCCCCCCCCCCCCCCCCCCCCCCCCCCCCCCCCCCCCCCCCCCCCCCCCCACAAATTTCACACAAATCTAATACATTCTCTGATGAGAATGTAAAAACCAAATTTCCTAATTTTTTTATTTTTCAACCATTGTTTTCCAAAAAAAAAAAGAATATACCATAGAAACTTTTATTTCTATTTAACACCTACATGTCAACAACTTCAATTTAAGCCATTCCCGAAGAAAATCGGATTAAAAGAAAAGCTTTCAGCAAAAAGGTCTAAAAAAACCAACGTTTCTCATTATCATAGTTTTTAAACTTTGATTACATAAAAATGGCACACTGTTCTGAAGAAAAATTTTTACAAATTTCGTAATTTTTCTTAGTTTTCAACTACTGATAACAAAAAAGAACACTATAACATAGATTTTTTTTTTATTGAACATCTAAATGCTATCTTTTTTAATTTGAGCCATGCCCGAAGAATCTAGGACTAAAAAAAAGTTTCCAGCATAATGTTCTAAAAAACAAAATTTACAAATTTCTTCAATTATCTTAAATTATAATTACTGATAACAAAAACAAACACTATAACATAGCAAATTTTATTTCTTATTGAACATCTAAATGCTATCTTTCTCAATCTGAACCATACCCGAAGAAACTCGAACTAAAAGAAAAGCTTCCAGCATAGTATTCTAAAAAACAAAATTCACAAATTCCGTAATTTTTCTTAGTTTATAATTACTGATAACAAAAAAAAAACACTATAACATAGCAAATTCTGTTTTTTATTGTACATCTAAATGCTATCTTTTTCAATTTGAGCCATCTCCGAAGGAACTCAAACTAAGAGAAAAGCTTCCAACATAGTGTTCTAAAAAACATAATTTACAAATTTCTTCATTTTTCTTAGTTTTTAACTACTGATAACAAAAAAGAACACCATAACATAGCAAATTTTATTATTTCTCTTGACTCTAAATGCCACGAGTTTTAGCTATAATATGTAATGAACAGTGGGACAAAACTGGATTTTCTTGGACAAGTCAATCTATAGGTCACAATTTTTATCTTTTTTATCTTTTTATTGTTACAAAAAACTGTGTGAAGAAGAATAGTGAAAAAAGTTGTTTTTTTACAAAATTATTTTTCAAGCTTTAAAAAAAATTTGTATAGACTTAGAATCGATAAAAATAAATGCATATGCACTAAAGGAGCACAAATAAACAATTTTGTAATAACCTTAATTGTTATATACAAATTTGGTAAATAAATATACAAATCTGAGTTTGTGCACAGAAAACCAATTTTTCTTGACTATAGTTGTTGCAATTCAATATTTAAGAGTTATCTGGCAATGAAACATCTATAAATAAGTAATTGATGTTGTAAACCAACTTTATAAACGATTATTTAGAATGTGATACTTTTATACGGGAAAAAAGTCTTTCTTACCTGAAATTGCTGCAGTACATTATCAAAATGTCACCCAGTACTAAGAAATGCTATTAATTAACAATTTATATTGTTATAAATAAGTTATTTCTTTGCACTGAGTGAAATTCTCATAACATGTTGCAGTAATTTCAGGAAAGACAGATTTTTTTCCTGTATGAAAATACCAGACTGAATATTTGTGTATAAAATTTATTTTCAACTATGTAAATTATTTAGTTATAGACTTTTCGCTGTCAGATAACTCTCAAACATCGAATCGCAACAATTATAGTTGAGAAAAATGTTTTTTTTTGTGCCCAAATCTCAGATTTGTGTAATTATGTATAAAATTTGTTTATAACAATCAAGGTTATAACATTATTTATTTATATTCCTATAGTGCATGTGAATTTATTTTTATCGATTCTAGGTCTATACAGTTTGTCTTTTACAACTTAAAAATGATTTTGTTAAAAATACCTTTTTTCACTTTTCTTCTTTACATAGTATTTTGTAAAAGAAAAAAATAAATAACAAATCGACCTCGAATGGTCTCTGCAGAATTTAATCAACTTTAATTCTAAGAAAAACCCGTTCAAATCGGATAAAAATTGTGACCTACAGACTGATTTTTGTCCAAGAAAATCCAGTTTTGTCCCACTGTGCGTTCCCAGTGAAAATTGGACTAAAAGAAAAGTTTCCAGCATACTGGTCTTCTCTCCCCTCCATTTCCTTAATTACTTTCCCTTCCCTCTATAATAACTTTTTGGGATCAAATTGGGAATTTCAAAAAAAAAAAAAAAATACAAAGTTACATTACAAAAAGTAAAAAGCAGATAGACCGACGGACACTTGAACCATTTATAAGGGTTTTGCCTTCGAAACCCCTAAAAGGTTATACATTTAAAAAATGTAAACTCTAAGAACCAAAAATTATCAAATTTGGACAATCACCTTATTTTAAAAAATCAGTCCGTAAATCCGACGATGCTTAGGGTCGTAAAATTCAAAAATAATTTAAGGTCTGACTTTTTCTTATCAGATCGCAAATCGACCCTTTATGTTTCAATTTTACGACCCTATTCGCAACCAGATTCACTGTTGGATATAGAATCGTAATTTTTTATTAGGGCACACTTTGCAATAAAAAAATAAAAACATTTGAAAATACAAACTTTTAATTTAGAAGCGTTCAAAATCGAATAATTCAAAAATAAAATATGACAATTTCAAATTTAAACGTTTAAAATTGAACAATTTCAAACCGAAAGCCTTAATAGTTGAAAAATTATTTTAACACGTTGAAAATTGAATGAAGATTTCAAATTGAAACGTTGAAAATTTTGTATGGTAAAAAATTTAAATATTTTCAAATTCAACCATTCAAGAGTGTGTTGAATTTTCTAATCTAAACGACACAATTTTAATTGCTCAATTTTGAAAAGTGTTATACGAAATTTGACAATTGTGAATTTCGAACTTCAATTAAAATACTTCAATTTCAAAAAGGATTTTAGTATAAAAAAACAATTCAATTTCACAATTTTAATTTAAGAATTGTCCGGTTTTCCACCATGTGAATTGACAGTTAAAATGACACTGATTTTTTTTCGATCGGAAATCTCGTCAACCCATAATAAAAAAATCTATCCAATCAGAAAGACACTTTGTCTTCTCCATTGTATGCAAATTTTAGAATTTGCTTTTTAATATGCCCTCATCCAGCTAAACTGCTTTTAAAATTCTTTTTTTAGCAAAATTTCAAATTAGTTTCTTCTAATTCTAGTGAACACAAAAAGCAAATATTTAATTTCTACTTCGTATGAATAAAGTAAATTCTTCCTTTTTGCACAATGTATCTTTTCCATTAACATGACAGAAAACAAGGTAAATTATATTACCCGATTTCAAACTATAATCAGATAATACGTTTTTGTTTTGCTCGACATCTAATTTTGTGTGTGCCAACAATACTCTTTTCTAATAATGCCCATTATTTATTAAGTTTAGACCCAGATCAGACAAGAATAAATTATTTCTTATTCGATTTCATATTTTTCTCGAAAATCGTTTTAGATGTGAATTTTTTGCAATTTTGATTATAACAGTGAAAGAAAGTTTTATACGTAGATTTTAATGAAATACATTCTTTTTTTTAAAAAAAGGTTGATGTTCATGCATTAAATATCGTGAAAAAGACAAAAAATGAATTTGAAAAATTCGAAGTTTTAAGACCTTTTATCACAGTATTGACAGTAATACCAGGCTTTCCCGAATTTTGTCAAGCATCAGGTGATATTAAATTGATATAATTCGATAGAATGTTTATAGCTATATCTATATAAAAATTTTCTTCTTTAAAAAAGTTTAAAGCTTTTAATTTTTCGCTTATAAATATATTTTTTTTAATATTAAGAATATATGAACATAATTCATACCAGATTTGTTCATTTTTACAAAATGAATCGATCGTTGTATTTATAAATACTCTATGACCAAATAAAATTATGATATGCACAGATTTATACGTTTTTCTCACGTTTATAAGAGAAAAATTTTCTTAATTTTGGGAATATAGCAATATTGTAAGTACTAAATTTATTCGTTATGATAATACAAATTGATTGATGTACCTAACAGGCTTGTATGACCAAATAAAATTATGATATATATAGATTCTTAAATTTGTTTAAAGTTTATAAGAGAAAAATTCTCAATTTTTGAAATACACCCACATTTTTAGTATCAAATTTATTTGTTTTGATGTAATGAATCTGTTAAATCTTCTATTATTTATGAAAAATAAAGAATAAATAATAATAAATAATAGTTGATAATCCAGTCCCTCTGACTCAATATTTATTAAAAGAATGAATTATCCGGGAATTATCGTTATCATAAAAACTATTGTAAAATCTTGAAAATTAATAAAGATATTGAAATTAAAAGTTTGCTATATTCGCCAACAGAAAAACAACTTTAAAAAATATAACTTTTAGTACACTCTTAAATGAACAAGAAAAGAATTGAAAGAATTTCCAAGAACTTCGTAGTTAAATTTGAATGTTGGACATTAAAGAAAAATTTAAATTTTGATTTATTCTGAATTTAATTTCATAAATTTTAATTGAATGGATTATTATTTTTGGGTGTTGGGTCCTCATTCAAAAACTAAGTTTATCATACGAGGTTCGTTCGATAAGTTTGGTAAAAAAAAGCAAGTACAATTTTTTTTTTGAAAAGTTTGCCTTTATTTCTCAACATAGTCTCCTTCAAGGGCTACACATTTAGTCCAGCGAGATTTTATTTTCTTCATCCCTTGAGAAAAGTAAGATTTCTCGAGGTCTGCAAAATACGTTTTATAGCATCGATCACTTCATCATTAGACAAGAATGTCTTCCCACCGTGCCCGGTCTTGAAGTTGTGAAACAGAAAGAAGTCGCACGGAGCCAAGTCTGGAGAATAGGGTGAATGAGGAATCAATTCGAAACCCAGTTCGTGTATTTTTGCCATTGCGATTGCGGAGGTGTGAGCCGATGCGTTGTCGTGATGAAACAGCACTTTTGTACGCCAATCGTGGCCGTTTTTTGTATAATAGATAGTAGTTAAATAATTCCTTTGGAATCCCAAAATACTGTGGCCATCACTTTCCCATCTGACAAAATAGTCTTCGCCTTCTTTGGCGCACTTTCACCAGGCAGTTCCCACTGCTTTGACTGCTGCTTTGTTTTTGATGTATAGTGGTGGATCCAGGTTTCGTCCACAGACACGAATCGACGCAAAAAGTCCTGCGGATTCCGATTAAACTGCGTCAGACACTGCGCTGAAAAAAGCCTTTTCGTTTGCTCTTTTGATCAGGAGTCAGCAGTTGCGGCACCCATCTTGCACACACCTTCTTAACCTCCAGCTTTTCGTGTAAGACGTTATAGACTCATTCAATGGAGAAGCCTACAAAGCCTACAAAGAGTTTGTCGAAATTCATCAAAATGGTTGAATTTTCAGCCAAGAAAGATATTTCAGACAAGAAAGAAAAACAATTCCAACCAAATTGTTGAAGTTTCAACAAAAAAAAGACGAATTTTCTACAAGGCAGTTGAATTTTCAACCCAAAAATATCAATTTTCAACAAAAAAGTTAATTTTCAACCAAATAGTTCAATTTTCTATTTTCTCACGCACCTTGATTCGGCGATCTTCCGTGACCGTATGATGAATTTTTTCCACCATATCCGATGTTGTGACCTCAATTGGGCGTCCGGAGCGCGCTTTATCTTTAGTTGTGGTTCAGCCACTTTTAAATGAATTTATTCAAAAATAAACGGTTTTCATCGAAGGAGCAAAATCCTCATGCACTTTGTCTGCGCGGCCGTCCAATTGTTCAAATAAAAATGTTTTATCACTGCACGAAACTCTTCTTTCTCTATTTTTTTCGAAAACTACTAACACGCTTACTTCAAACGTATGCCAAACGCAAAGTAAACGTCGGTTTTGGCTGAAGCTTGGTAGAGGTTATTTTGAAGAGAGCTATTTCTTGACCGTATACTACAAAGTTCATTTCAATGCCATCAAGTGGGAAATTTACTTTATTTATCAAACGAGCCTCTTATAAGTCTTATCATGATCATACAAAACAGATCAGCCGGATTCGTGTCAAGAGCTGAATTCTTTATAACCATACTTATGCTTAAATCATCAAGAAATAAAAAAACAATCCTCTATGATGAAGTACAGTATTCATAAAAATAATCACAATTAAAGATACACAATATGATGAACGCACCCAAACTACTTTGCAACGGTTTTTCCACTCACTTCGATTGAAAATAATGTTTTATAACCCTAACTGCGTACTTGAATAATTCTATTATTTTTAACAGATTCGCGAAGACCTTTCAAAATACTTCGTTGTGCAACGTTGTTGTGCAATCCTACTTTCTAAATTCTTTATTAATGATACACTTTTGCAACAAGTTTCATTATTGTAGAAAAGTTTTGGAAAATACAGTTTCTTGTTACTTTAATCTGAGATATATATGTTAAATATAAAGTTCATTGAACTTTTCAAGGGGAATTTCGTAACAGTTTGTTTATCTCAATTGTGTTTTGAATTAAAGATGGCAATGCAGAATAAAATTTGCTCAATAGCTCGCGGTCACGTCCGTTCTCTGCGGTGTATATGATTTCCGGATATTTCATGTTTTTGCATTGTCATATAGTTAACTAACCTTGAAATTTTCATTGTAAATAAGCTCTTTCGAGGAAAACAGATCACATGAATGTTACACAAAGATGTGTAACTATTTTTTTAAACATATGTGACGTGAGACTTCTTTTTTCAATCGTTTTATTGTGGCGTATAATATCCGAATATGAAATTATTCGGTGTAGAACATTTCCAACTTAAAAATTTTTAAAGCTAGCAATTTGAAACATAATAGTATCTTCGAGGATTAACTCAATATGGTCAATATGGTTAGCAATCAATTGAGTTTTGTCTCGATTTAATCAAAATTTATCTATCTGATTTTTAGTCAAATTTTTCTGAATTCAAGCCTCAGTCCTACAATTTAGCTAATGAGGTATCAAATTCAGACCAATTTTTCTTAACTCAAAAAAGGTTTAGGAAATTTTTCAATATTTCAGGTTTTTCAGGTCCTTTTTAAAATTTCATGCGGTTTTTGTGTCCATTTATTCCTCCTCAGGTATACTAATCTAGCACTATATGTAAAATGAAACCTATGTAAAGATATAATTATTACACTTTCTAATTTTGCAAGACTCTTTGACATATGACAGTAAAACTGTATTTTTTAAATGGAAATGCATTGTCACAGTTACTTCTGTTTTTTGCACAAAAGTGCACTATCATCGCGAATGTGCCACATTTCTTCCGAGTTTTAACTCATGATCGTAAAGTTGTTATCAATGGCTGGACGGAAATAGAAAAACAAAAGATTTTTCGAGTTTAGAATTTGTCACAAATGGAATATATTGAGTTGAAAGTAACGGATTGCGATTGCAAATTTTCGAGCATGGCAAATAAGTGTTACAAAGTCGAAAATTTCCACGTCAAAACATTTGCTTGAAATTCCAAATTAAAACCACCTCTAGAATTATGGATTGATACCCACTAATATGGTATACGGGGTACCTAAAATTACAAAATGACATCCATCTCTTACGGTTTACGAGATATTTCAGTTTGGCCTCTGGACCGAGAAACCAGGAATTTTTTGAGACCGAGAAAAACCGGGAAATGTCAGTGAATTCTTTTTTTTTTGTGGGAATTTTACAAATTTTCAGAAGAAAAATGCATCCACTCACTTGAAATATCACGAATTTCATATCACACAATATAATGCAATTTAAAATAAGTTCGTTTTAAACTTTTTGAATGTTAAGTTCAACTGTTAACTTTTTCAATTATGAAATCGTTCAGTTAACTGTACGCGATTCTTAAATGTTCTACTTTGAAAATTTTCCATTTTAAGTCTTCATTTTCAAGCGTGGATTTCAATTTAAAGAATTTTAAAATGCAGTTTCGAAGACTTGAGTAATTAAAAATTACAAGCGTTTGAATTTCAAATTTTTTTATACAAAACTTTTCAAGTTGATCAAATGTAAATATAGTGTAGTTCATGATTTTCAAAACTGAACTGTAGTTCGAGTATTAAAAATTGAACAATAATTGATTTTACAAGACGATTATGAATCTGTTCAAAATAAAACAGCTTACAGATTTTAGCGTTGAAAATTGATTGTTTCAATAGTTTAGTAGTCAAACAAATGTAAACGTCCGATTGAAACTTTATAAACTGTTTTTGATTTTCAAATCATTTAAAATTAATAGATTCATAATTTAACGCTTTTATTCACTTTCAAATCCTATTTAAATATTGTTTTAGTCTAAAATATTTCATTTTCAACCTATTCAATTTGAAAATTTTTAATAGTTTAGCAATATTTGACTGTTTACTCAGAATGTGCAATTATATATGTATATATGTTGAAATCCTGATTGACTTCTCATCACTTGAAGTTTTATTTAATGTCTAAAATTTGAAATTTTGAAAATTAAATGTACCAATAATCGTTTTTAATAAGAACTTTCAGTACAGTTAGACTCTAGAATTCCAAAGTAATTTCTGAAATTAAAATTCAATACGTAAAATGTTTTTAGAACAATGTGCGTATTTAAAAATTTCAACTACACCGGGGACATTTACGAAAAATCTATAGAAGACAAAGAAAGAAAAAACGTCCCCGGTATAGCTGAAATGTTTAAATTCAGAAAAATTTTACTGTGTAATTTATTTTCAATTTATTTTTGCATAGTTAGATTTTTTTAAAGATCTTTTTCTTGATTAACTTCACTTCTGAAATGGCATCACCAAAATTTAAGAGTTTCTGCTTTATTATTTGCAAGGATTTTCAATTTTTTAAAAATTATTTAGTTATTTTTTTTCAGTTTTTATATTTTTCTATAATAACACGAAAATCAGGAGTTTTTTAAAATTTTTGATTTATTCGTTATTTCCTTTTTCAACTTTTTAAAGCAAACGATTTTTTTTTAATTAATGCTTTGGTTAGGTTTTGTTTATTTTTCAGTTTATTTTGAAGAATGCATAACCCCGGGAGTTTTTCATCTCTTTTTATTTTTATAGTTATTCAAAATGTTTTTCAGTTGAAAATTTCTAACTATTTTATTTACATAATTATGACGAACACAAAATCCGGGATTTTTTTCAAATTTTCAACTTCTTATTTTTCAGTTTTTACTTATCCTATCTAAAAATCTTACAATCATCGTTCTCGAAAATCTGATTGGCTTTTCGTTACTTGAAGTTATTTTATATCGTAAATTAGAAACTCAAATAGAAAACCTTATGAGAATTGAGAAACATTCGTGCTCTTCAATATTTTTACGCGCCTAAGTTAAAACTTTCAAATTATGTAATAAATAATTGAAAATAATAATGTTTTATGTTAATGTTTTTCGCTGGAAATTAGTGTTTTTAAGGAAGAATCTAAATATACAATCATAAAGTGTCGAAAAAGATTCAAAATTTCGTAGAAATTTTAGGTTGTGTTAGTTTTTTTTCAACGGAAATTAGCATTTTTATACAAAAATCATCAAGATTTCCAATTTACAACAATTTTAGGTTACGTTAGTGTTTCACACCAAATATATAGGTATTTTAAAAAAAATCAGTATAGTTCGAACAAGATTTGCAATTTTTGAACAGTTTCAGGATATATTAACGTTTTTCACAGAAAGTCACTTATTTTAAATAAAAAATCATCAGATTTCGAAAAAGATTTACAGTTCTGAACCATTTTCTGTTATGTTATGTTCGTATTTTTCATCGTAAATTATTGGTATTTGTAGTCAAAATTTCTTTAACTTGAAAGAATATTTACAATTTTTAACATCTTTTGGTTATCTTGGTGTTTTAAACAAAAAATCATTAGATTTAAATCCAATGTTTTTTGTTTGAAGTACATAATAAAATTGACAAGCTTTTGAACAATCTTGGATTGTGTTAGTGTTTGTTAACGGATATTATTGGTATTTTTAATAAAAAATTATTGAATTTCAAAGAATATTTACACTTTTTCAACAACTTCAAGTTATGTTGGTGTCTTTCACCTGAAATTGGTATTTTTGAACAAAAATCATTAGATTTAAATGCAATGATTTTTGTTTCTAGTTATGTTATTCACAAGCTTTTGAACAATTTTGGATTGTGTTAGTGTTTTTCGTCGGAAATTGAAATTTTTATTGAAAAATCATTGAATTTCAAAGAAAATTCGTAATTTTTTAACAATTTTAGGTTACGTTAGCGTTTTTCATCGAAAATTGGTATTTTCAAGCAAAATTCATTATAATTTGAACAAGATTTAGCATTTTAAAATATTATTGGATTATCTTAGTGTTTTTCGTTGGAAATTGGTATTTTCAATAAAAAAATTATATTTCAAGGAAATTCACAACTTTTCAAACAATTTTGGGTCATGTTGACGTTTTATATCGGAGATCGGTATATTATCAACAAAAAAATCATTGGATTTCAAAAAAGAGAAAAAATATTTGTACAGTTTTTGTTAAACTAGCAGTTTTCGCCGGAAATATCGAAACAGATTTCAAAGGAAGATTTACACTTTTGACACAATTTAAGGTTATGTCAAAGTTTTCCACAGGAAATCGATTATTTTGAACAAAAATAATTAGGTTTAAAAGAATATTTACAATGTTAAACAATTTTTTGTTATGTTATGTTAGTGTTTTTCGTCGAAAATTAGTATTTATATTTAAAAAAGATATTGAGATTTTTCAGATTATCATTATTCTTCAAATTATATTCATACCGGGAATCGGTTCTTTCAATAAAAAATCATGAATTTCAAAGAAGATAAAAAATTTCGGGACAACTTTGGGTTATGCTCGCATTTTTCACCGGAAATCGGTATAGATTTCAAAGAACTTTTACAATTTTGGAACAGTTTTTTGTCATGTTAAGATTTTTCAACAGAAATCATTTATTTAAAAAAAAAACATTAGGTTTGAAAGAAGGTTTGCAATCTTAAACAATTTTTTATTATGTTAGTGTTTTTCTTCTAAAATTGGTATTGATACTAAAAAATCATTAGATTTTAAAATTTTTCTACTATATTTGAGCAATAATGTGTTATGTTAGCGTTTTTCACTGGAAATCGGTTATTTCAAGCAAAAATCATTTCACTTCAATTATTAAACTAATAATTTTGAACAATTTAATGTTATGTTAGTGTTTTTCTTTGGAAATTGGTATTTTTTAACAAAAATGCAACGGTTTTAATTGTCTTTAGAAAAATATTATGCATTAATTCTGAAGTTGAGATACCAATTTTCATCAGTTATCAGAAATATTGTCCTTGCTTTTCTTTTCTGTTATTTTTGATAATAGATACTATGAAATACAAAAATTTGGTATTAATATTTTTTTTCAATTTAAAAATTAATGAAAATTAATTTAATTTAATTAAATTAATGAAAAATAAAAATTGCATGAGAGAACAGTAAAAGTTGTTGCGCAAACTTGTATGCATGTGTTTCGGGTTTAGGGAGATTCCTGGTGTTGTAATGAGCTCGCTAAAACGACAAAGAGGCACGTATGACAAAAAACAATAGGTACCTATGTGCAGGTATATATTTATAGCTCGTTGAATCGGCGAATGTCTTTGCACTGCTCATGTGGTTACGCACGAATTTACGTCATAGCTAGACGAGAAAGAGTCACGAGGCTGACACACGACACTAGTAACGTGAATAACAAGTTTTCGCTCAAAGAGGTGTCCTATTAGGACCAGAGTGTCTCCTCACCTGGAAAACCCGGAATTTTCAGGGAAATTTTTCGAGCGTGCCTAAATTTGTTTTAAATATTGCAATATTAAATTAAATAACGGAATTTTTTCCATTTGCAAAAGTTAATTTTTAGTACTGGATTGATACTTATTTGAATTAAACTTCTTTTTATCATTTTCACATAAGGTGTGTTAATGACACTGTTAAGCGAAATTAAATGGTTTTAATAGACAATTTATAATTTGACCAAAGTCTGTACACTCTTTTGTTTTATTTTGTGCTCACACCATGATTTTAATGATCAAAATATCAAATTAATTACTTTTGTATTATTGATACATTTCATATTAACAAAACTTAACAGTTAATTGTAATTCAATAATAAATTAATAATTACATCATAATTTTATTTTTTATCAATTTTTGGAAAATTGGTAGTTGTTAAGTTTCTTCAGCAGGAAACTAGGAGATTCTTGAAGGCTGATTTGTGTATTCGGCAGCACATCTGCGCAGATTTGTTTATTAGGAAGGATTCTCGGCGACTTTGTGCATTAATATCTAACATATCTAAAGTTTTGCATATTAATAATTGGAATTCGACATTTTTGTTTGTTTTAATGAATAGAGCATTTCCGATTTCCTCAAGAACAGTACTTCTTTTTCAAAAACTCTCATACATTAAAAGGTACAGATGCAAACGCGTTTTATTAAATATCTCGGTTCGTTTCAAATGCACTTGTACAGTTTCTGTATCAGGCCGGCAGTACTGCGCCGCCCGTCTTGTATCGGCTTCACGGTTGTTCACGCCTGACTGCTTCTGTCTCCCCCCCCCCCTGAGCGTCCTATGACGCCCTATACTGAAGCTCTTCGCAAGGACAGTCAGTGCCGTCTCAGAAGTTGTTTACATCGCGACTCTCTGGGCATATACGTTTGTACGTGTGCCGGGTTTAGAGACTATATTTGCGGTCCTAAGTGTTTACACACTCGTCGCTTTAAATCCAGTTAAAACTAGATTTTGATAGCGCCCATTACTCTGCCGACCAGACCTGAATTCTGCTCACTCCCATTTTACTCATGTTACGTCCAACATTACATCTCCCCTTTTATTCTAAAAGGTCCTCGTTTTATTTAAGATCGGAAGGATCTTAACTAAGGGATGAGGAAGAAGTCAGAAACATACAATGGATCTATTAATTGAAGTAATCTGAGAATCGAGAATGGTTGAATTGAAGAAATTACAATATTAATGGAGTCGCATCGAACAGTGGGAAAAAATGACTTTTTTTGGTTCAAAATAACGTACAGCCCACAAATATTGACTGATTTGGACAAAAAAAAATTTTAAAAAAAGCTGATAAGATTTATGAGAGAGCTGTCGAGCTTGATTCTCAAACAGGAAAATTGTTGAAATCGCCTGAGTTTCATAGAGTAACATAGGTTAAAGACGTTCCAATATTATGTAATGAACGAAAAAAAGTTTTATAAACAAATTATTTGTTGAAATAATGTTTTCTACAATTTTTCGTAATTTTACGTTTTTTTTAAGTTATATTGCAAGAAATTTGGATGAAAACAATATAAGGCTGAAGAAATTTCTTCTTGAGATTATTAGTGTTAATATTATAAACAAATTTAATAAAGAATGCATTACTGAGGCATTTTTCGACAGAAAATTTCGTTTTTTTCAATATTAATTTTTTAAATTAGGACTTTAATGATAATTTTAGCAAAATTCATAATTTGTTGATTCATTTTATGATTTTTTAAAACAAATTTAATAAATAAATGCATTATTCGGGCATTTATCGGCAGAAAAATTCGTTTTTTTTTCAATGCCAGTCCTTTCAGTTAAGAGCTTTATGACAATTTCAGCAACATTCATAATTAGTTAATACATTTTATGATTTTTTTAAAACAAATTTAATAAACGAATGCATTTTTGGGGCATCTGTCGACCGAAAAATTCTTTTTTTATCAATGTCAGACTTTTTAATTGGGATCTTCATAATAAATTCAGCAACATTCATGATCAGTTGATGAATTTTACCATTTTCAGTCATCACAGAGTGTCACCTATTCACCTTTTGTCACCTATTTTAGAAATTGTCACCTTTTGTCACCTATTTTAGAAATTGTCACCTATTTCACCTATTTTCAAAATTTGTCACCTTTT
>JAUMHM010000083.1:10062113-10075655 GCA_032362435.1 Melikaiella ostensackeni
GAGGAAATCGACACCAGTCTCCAAAATTTGAACCCATCTGAAGGACTAACGAAAAAAGTTTTGAAAAGACTAATTAAATAGATCTGTCTAAATTTAAGAACCTGGTGCATTTCATAACTCTAGAACCCGAAGGTTTCGTCTTGAAATTAAATAATAACATATTAATCATTCCAAGATTTCTGTAGGTTTTCATTTTTATCATTCTGGAATGTTTCCAGTCTGATAGATATGAACGAATGTCTATAAAAAGATTTGAATCTTTACTCGAAATTCGAAGAAAGCGTGTTGGTACCCAAAATTATAGTTTCGCGAGGTCGGTACTCTTTGCTACTCTTTGACTACCAACTGGTCCGCGAACTTTAGCGGCTATTGAGAAGGTCTTGAAGGTATCATGGATCGTGCACTTCACAAAGTGCGGACGAACGAACGAAGAAGCGATCCATTAGATAGGAAGCCCCTGGCTGACACGCCCTGACGCTATCAAAACACGCCTTAAAACTTATATTCCAGCGAGCTGAAGCTGTAGTAGTGGAAAAGCCGCGTTTGTGAGATAAAATAACAGAGTGTAGTTAACAGGCTCGGGTAAAAATATTCACGCTGGCTTCCATATCTTTTCTCTCTCTCTCTCTCATACTGCTTTCATTTCATGTGAGCAATATGCGTATCTTCACTACCTGTATTTCTGCACTTCATGGATCTGGCTGCACTCATTCCAAATGCTGAGTATTTAGTTATTCCTAAATTTCATTTTCAGGCTGTTAAAGTCCCATTTTCTCCATGGTGTCACAAATGGTTATTGTAAATAATTGAGGCCGTTGATGGAAAAAGGGCGCATAAGCTTATACGCTCTTTTCATAAGTGCCCTAAATCGATGCAGCGATGTCTTTCACGTTTAATGTAACAAAGACATATTGGTTTTCTAATGTTTACAATAGTTAATAGACGCTTGCTCGCGCGACCTTGAAAATTTGCAGTCGTAGAGTCGTTAAGCGCAGAGCCAAACAATCGGCGGCGGTTGGAAAAAAATTTTCAAGTCAATTTTTTATTTCAAGAATGTTAAAAGACTTGTAAGTTCAATAAATATTCATATTTGATAATATAAACATCAAAATGAGCGGTTTCTTATGGTTTTATCCCATTTATGGACAATGGGCTTATAAACCATTTTTTTCAACTCAAAAAAAATTTGAGTATCGTTTTCAAACACAACTTAAATTTTTTAAACATGTAGCTCACGTCTTGCTACAACTTAAAAAAAAATATGTGGATTGCATTACTTTTCGAAAAGTTGTACTCAAATAAAAACTTTTAAGACGATTTTCTCAAAATAGCTGTTTGGCGTATAAGCCCTTTTTCCATCAACGACCTCAATTGTCTTTTCAATCTTTTCATTTCCTTTTTGTTGCTTTTGTAAAATTGTATATCACTAGATACCATTCAAAACTGTTTAACCAGTGGCTGCTTGTTAATAGATCGTAGGGTGGTACAAAAAAAGGCTTTATTTATTTTACAAAATATTTAGGGGTCTCCCAAGTCAGTTTGATGAATAAAATATTGATTTTATATAAATAATAGCTATTTGTATATTGTTACTTCGGCATGCATGCAGTATAACTCTTTAAGTGAAATCCATCATTTGGACACCAAAAGGCACGCTTTGTAGCGGTGCCATTTACTGAGAAAAAAATCTTTTTTTGGACAACCTTAATAGATATTTATTAATTATTTTAATAATTACTTATCATCTGCTTCCAATTTCAAATGTAGAGCAATAACATAAAAAACAAACGGCAGGTCTCGAATATTGTTTATTGAAAACTGTAAAAGAGAGTTAAAATTAGAATTTGGCATTAAGTTATTCAGTTGCAAAATTAAATGTTATAGAATGAGACTATAACTACATAAAAGTTCCATTATTTTTACAAATTTGGAAAAACAAATTACTAATAAAATTTATTATTTTTATAAAGTTCAGTATTATACTCTATTTATAAAATCGAAAAATAAATATATACAACTAAACTAATAATAATTTTAATCATCTTGCCAACAGAGTTTCAATACTTTTTCCTCGGATAGTTTTATTTCAATCAGAAAATGTTACTACTATAAATATTCTTAAATAATATTAAACGAATAATAACAATTTTTTAAGAATATGAAATATAACCTCGTCAGCACTATTTTTTTAATTTTAAAACTTTTTGTTCACTTTGTATCACAATTCAATCTTCAAAATATATACCGGACTAGAAAGCACAACTGAGAATAAATTTCATAAATACAATAATGAAAACCCATACAAAATTCACCTTTATTTATATATTCTTGACAATTTGACTCATCACACATTTTTTACAAACTTTTGACAAATGAAAGGTGAGACTCGCACTTGCTCGCGCGCGTTTTTTTCAAACTTGTACTTTTTCCACTACAGATGGCGGCACGTGCCAATAAAACCTAACCTGACCTATCTTTCCTTCACGACCTAACCTGCATTCCAAAATGAAAACGTTTCATGAAATACCGAAAATACGTGAAATGTGAATTTCATATTTATGTAACGCTATTTCATAAATAAAATACCATATTTACTGAAATTTTAATAATGCGACAGAAGAAAAATCGTTTCTATTTTGTGGTTGATTAAGTTGCACGAGTTTTAGAGCATAAAATAGTGTCATAGAAGATCGAAGTTTGCGATTATTTATAGGTTATAATTCGAAGAAACAATATGCAGACTTTAGCAAAATGTTCAAGCCGACACTTTGTGCAACCAAGGGGACTACTTGGTTCGGTTTTTCAGTATTCTGTAGAAAATGAAACATTCGACAGAGAAAGAATTTTTAAATTATGGAATAATTTTCGAAACTGTCGTTTTCATTTGGTTTCAAAAAAGGTTAGTTTCACATTCAATTTTCTATATTATTATATTACCTATTATTATGAAATACGCTAAACAACTTCAGTTTTTATATTTAAACAACAAATTTTGTTTATTAAAAATTTTTCAACTCAGGAAGTTCCATTTCGAAAGTAAAGTCATACGTAAAACCTGTAACCCATGTTAAAAAAATTCTGTCGTGTTATTTTCGGGCGAGGAAATCCGCGAGGCAGTCAAGTAATCCTCGCGGGTTTTCTTGAAGAATTTGAAAATCCTCGAGGATTTCCTCGCTTTGCCTCGTCCGAAAATAACACGAGGATTTTTTCAATATGGACTTGTCCCAATTTTATTTTATTGACATGACAAATTTGGATAGTTTTAGTAAAAAAAATGATAATACACTTATAATCCCTAAAGCATGCTAATTTATTATTTATTATCTCTTTTTCAGACTCTCAGAAACTTGAAAAACGAATATCAAGCAGTTCATTCTTTATTGCGTCGTAGTGGAATAGACGAAATATCCCTCCAGCAAATAATTAGAACTTCAAGAAGCCTAAGTGCATCCTTTACGAGATTCAGCAATGCTCCGCCATCCGGAAAAGAACCGCCTCAAAATCCTTCGTCAGATCCCAATAAAGAAAGCTCTGGAAATGACGCAAACAAGGATCCTGGCAAGGGACCTTCAGATAAGGATAAATTGACCTTTGTGTTAAAATGCATCTTGGTATTATTCCTTCAATTTATAGCCGCAATGTTTTTTTTCGGATTGAAATTCGGATCCGAGCCTTCCGAAGTGAGCATACTTTTCAAATTTTCTACAATTATTCAAAACATCATGAAATCCTTTTAAAAAATGCAACGATTAAAAATTATATTTTTCAGATCCAGGCTCAAGTCTCCTGGAATGACTTTGTTTATCACATGTTAGCGAAAGGAGAAGTAGAACGAGTTATTATAGAACCTGAATTGGAACTAGCCGAGATAATTCTTCATCGTCGAGCGATAATAAAAGGCAAAAGAGTTGATAATCGGGTTTTTCGTATGAGGATCAACAATCCAGATCGCTTCGAGGAAAGATTACGGGCTGTAGAAGCGTCTCTGGGCATAAGACCAGGTTCGAATTCTTCTTTTTTTTAATACGGGCTTTAGATTTAAATTTCAAAGAAAAATGCTTATTTTAAAAATTTAAAATTAAAATATAATAAAATTTTATAATTTTTTAAATATAATAAAATTTAAAATTAAAAATGCACTTTTACATTTAATTTGCAGGAGACGGAATACCGGTTTCTTACGATCGCAAATTTCTTCTCTACAGTCGACTATTCTCCGCGGCGGTATTCCTGGGATTAACCTATTGGTTATTCAAAGGCCGTAAAGGAGGTTCTGCATTTCCTTTGGATTTTCTATCTCAGATGAAACGAGCTAAGTTTACTCTGATAGATCCGCTGACTGGAAGTGGAAAGGGTGTGCGTTTTAAGGATGTGGCTGGTTTGCAAGAAGCAAAAGTTGAAGTTATGGAACTTGTAGATTACTTAAAACGCCCCGAACATTACAAAGCGCTTGGTGCTAAAGTACCTAGAGGTATTGCAAATATTCATGTAGAAAATAGTAAATATTTCGAGATTCAATTTCTACAAGTTAATATTGGCTGTTTAAGGTGCTTTGCTTTTGGGACCACCGGGTTGTGGTAAAACAATGTTGGCCAAAGCAATAGCAACTGAGGCTAACGTGCCCTTTTTATCTATGAATGGATCGGAGTTCATTGAAATGGTTGGTGGATTGGGTGCTGCTCGAGTTCGAAATTTATTCGAAGAGGCGAAAAAACGGTATGTGTTTTAGAATCTGGGATATTAAAGGAAATATTAAAATTGAGTAAAGAGTATTCGAGAGGAACTTTATATTTATTATTTTTATTCTGTAGAGCGCCTAGCATTATATACATTGACGAGATAGATTCGATGGGTGCAAAGCGACAGGGAGGAGCTCAAGCTGGTGGAGGAAATCAAGAAAGTGAGCAGACCTTGAACCAGCTTCTGGTAGAAATGGACGGTTTAGTTTCGAGAGGCGACGTCATTGTCATAGCTTCTACTAACAGGGCAGAAGTTCTCGACAATGCTCTATTGCGTCCTGGCAGATTCGATAGGCACATTTTAATTGACCTCCCAGTTCTCGAAGAGAGGCGGCAGATTTTTGAACAGCATCTTAAGAGCATTAAGTTGGAAAAGTCACCGTCTGCCTATTCTATGAGATTAGCTCACCTTACACCTGGATTCAGCGGTACGTCAATTCCATTAACATTCTTATTTTTAATTGCTTCGTACCCCTGTTTTCCATACTATAAAACATAATTTGACTTCAGGTGCTGATATAGCAAACGTGTGTAATGAAGCTGCCTTGTGTGCAGCCAGACAGAAGAAGAAGCAAGTAGACGATACTGATTTAGCTCATGCCATCGATCGAGTGATTGGTGGAGTTGAGAAGAAAACCCACGCGATGGCTCCTTCCGAAAAGAAAGTCGTGGCCTACCACGAATCGGGACATGCTCTTGTTGCCTGGCTGCTAGAACACACAGATGCTTTACTGAAAGTAACAATCGTACCCAGAACAAACATGGCACTTGGATTTGCCCAGTACGTGCCAACGGATCAAAAGTTATACACGAAGGAACAGCTTATGGAAAGGATGTGCATGATGCTTGGAGGTCATGTCGCGGAAAGCTTGACCTTCAATAGAATTACGACTGGGGCTCAAGACGACTTGAACAAGGTCACGAAAATAGCTTATGCTCTCGTTCAACAGTATGGAATGAGTCCCACCGTCGGATTGATCTCTTTCGATCCTGAACAAACGAGCGTAGTATGTACTTTAATCTTTTGATTTACCCAGTTTTTAAAATATTCAAAGAATTATATTCTATTTCCTTACAGCAAACGAAAAAACCCTACAGTAGGAAGTTAGGCAATATAATGGACGCTGCAGCTTCCAGATTAATCGTTGACTCTTATAAACAAACCGAAAAGCTTTTGTTGGCGAATAATGACAAGCTACAATTGGTATGTTTTATTAATGCAAGATAATATTAATTATTTGGTGTTGAAGCTTCATTATTCTTATTTTACAATTTCCAGATTGCGGAGGAACTTTTGAAAAGAGAAACACTAAGTTACGAAGAAGTTGAGAAACTAATAGGACCTCCACCTTTTGGGAAAAAGCAGCTGGTTGATCCTTCCGATTTAGATACTCCGACAGAACCAATGAAACCTCCGGAACCAGAAGCGCCGTCACCTGAACCACATCCAGCGTAGTGGAACTTTCATTGGATTTATCAGTTTTAAAAAGATTTATTTCAAATGAATTGTGGATAAATTTAATTGCTTTAAATACAACTAGTCCCGATGTTCATTGACCAGGTGAGGCAGGCTTGTTAAAAGTTTTGTGACATATAATTATAGCTAGTAAGGTAATAAAAAAAGTGGAATAAATTTGAAAAATGGAAGGAAGTTTTTATTTAAATCAGAGCAGACATCTGGTAGTTTAATATCGAATGCAAAGTATGGCTTAGCCTTAAGGGCAATTTGAAGATATTTTACATTTTCAAAACTTAATTTTTTGTTATCATTATATCACTGAGCCCTAGCTCTTGCTTCTCTTACTAACAATTGAAAACAGTATGCATTATATATATGTAATATATAATTAGCAATGTATTATTACGCGTAACTAAAATATACTTTATGAAAACGAAAATAACTTCACCTTGTACTATGAAGACAGATATTTGCTACCCAAAAAGTCTCGGGAAAGGGCAGATCTGTAAGCGTACGAAACAACATTTAAGTCATACAGTAAATAACCCTGTTATCGGTTACAATCTATCCCATACATGTTTAAAAATACGGATTCGCGGGAAGTTATTCTCAGCAAACTTTGCAAAACTTTCAGTGGACATTTAATTGATTACACATTTCTAGAGTGTCGATTTCGGAGAAAATTTATAATTATGCTTTTCTATCGGTTCATTTTTTCCATTTGACACTTGATACTCTAATTATTTATAACTACGTGAAAGCACAAAAATTTATATAATTTTTAATGTTCTTATCTATACTTCTGTAACCGAATGAAGCAAAAAAACTCTCTTCTACTAAAATGTATGCATCTTCGAAAAGTTGACGGCAATTAACATAAATTTTTTTTCTTTACTTAAATTGTTCAAAATTGAAAAGTTTTGGAACTCTTTAATAATAAGCTTTTTGAGACGCAATTTCATATTGTAACAAAATGAAGGAAACTCGAGAGTATCAAGTTTCCAGATTATTACAAAAATAAATTATTTCGTATTTTAAACTTGTAATGGGTAAAAATTTCAGACTGTGGTATTCAAAATTCATCAAGTTCAAATTTTAAGCGCGAAGCTTAAAAATGAAACAAACTTCGAATTGATTGAAAAAGAGTGGATTCTTCCACAAGATGAAAAAAACAATTTTATGTAAATCTGATTGAAGAAATTTGTTTCCCTGAAATTCACGAGAGAATAATATCGGTTTCTACCGATTTTCTTATCCGACACCCTGACTTTGAAATTCTCTCGAAACGAGTAATTTGTTCCAATAAAAATCCGTCTTTTTACTCACGTCAAAATACATTGGTTCATTCTTATAACTAGTTGTAATTTCAAAGTCTTAGTGTTTAATTGTTGACGTTTTTGAATTTCTATCTATATTGTAGTAAATCGCAGAATATAAGAAGAACCCGTGAAGTCGACTCGATACAACTAATTAAAAATATTTAATAGCTTGCATTTCATCATGGTATTTTGGCATTCGTGAGAGTAAATAGGATTAACAGAATAACTACTCATGAGTCTCTTTGAGTGAGTTTTCGCGACAGGAAAATACAATTTGACTTTATCACCCATCTGCTGTGGAAACGACGAAAAAACTGAGTGCACTGTAGCTTAAGCAAACTTAGCAATCGCCGTTTCATTGAACACAATTTCGTACTATACGAATATCATCTTAAAAGAAACATTATCATAATACAAAAACAAACTATCGTCACTGATGAACAATGATATCTTTTAATACTCCGTTTAGGGCTCGCTCCATGTGAGATCCGTCCCAATAAACTTTGCCACATCTTTCACAAATGTAGAAGCAGTTCACATTTCGGAGAACCTTTGGTGGTACCTTGTCAATTTTAACCGTAACTCCGAATTTCGTTCTACATTGTGGTAGATCTAAAGTATCTGTGCTGAGTCGCCAGGTGCGATCCTGCTTACTTTGACGAGAGTCTGGTCTGTCTGGAGCACACTGTACATTTTCTAAAGCACATGCCTCGTATTCTGCTTCGAATTGACTACTAGAAGCTGATGGACCTGGACACTTTCGGTAGTAGTAACTATAAATAAAGAAGTTAATATTTGGTTAAAGCAAAGAAAGAGGATTTCTAAAATTGAATTTGGAATTGGAAACTTCACCTGCTAACAAGTGCAGCCATTGTCGTTTCAGGTACTCTAACAAATTCAACTTGATTACAGACTTGACATCGGCTGAAGATGTCTCTTTCTGTCACCACAATATTAAAACGGTTTAATACTTCTTTGAGCTGGTCTTCAGGCTTGTCTGCTGCTACTTTATAGCAGGAACCAGCAGGAACGCATTGAGCAAACTGAAATTAAAAATCCTCTCTCATAATCGTCAATTCTTCAACTGATTCAAACAATTTAAGTTGATATACCACAGCTTTCTGAATTGTTTAAAATGTTGAACCTACTCTCTGATAACAACCATTGCGCGTGAGTAGAACTCTGTTTTCATTCATCGCTATTTTCATCGATTGATCGCCACCACGATCATACTCCATGTGAATGCAGTTGCAACCACACATTCGAAGTTGCTTTGCTAATCCACCCAACATCGAATCGCAGACCACTCGCCACTCATGCGCTGGTATTGGAAAATCGAGAACTTCAAGATTTACATCTTGGACTCGTTGGACTCGAATGATTCCGGACGTTACTTGCTGCATTCGGGGTATTTGTACTGGAGTACTGACTTCTTGAACTTGAGGATTCAGTGTTTGTACTTTACTGATTTGGTTCTAGAACATAAAGATTCCAACCTTTAGCATCTTCCATATTCGAAAGAAAATAATTTTTAATGTCTGAATCTCATACTTTGCTTGTAGCTTTCTTCACCGATTTCTTTGGGGACTTGTGCGGAATATGTTGAACTTGTGCCGAGACTTCTTGAAATTGAATATCCATTTGTGAACATTGTCTAGAAAGTGCATCGTAAACTTCCAATAAGCAATAAGCATCCAGGGCTGTGATACAAAAATATCATTCGTCTCATTATTTATCACAAATGAAAGAAAGTATAATACAGGATGGCCACTTAATTTTTTTAATAATACAAACCAGCATAAACAATTTGACTCTCCCTCAAAGGCCTTCGTTCCCAGTTCGAGAATTGGTCAGACTTATTCAATCTACTTCCCAAACAGAGCTCCACCAGTTTGCTCAAACTTTCGCCCGAGAAATTTGAATCACCTCTGTAGGGAAATTCAAAGTTGTGTTCATGGACAAGTTTCCTCCAGACGTAAAGAAGATCCATATATCCTTGACCACCAGCTCTCACATTTGAAAAAGCAGACAAACTTTCGCGCATCATCGCAATATCGTGTGTTAGTCCGAAGCCCAATTTTATTACGTTCTTATTTTCAAAGAGCAACAGATTCAGTTCGGACCAGAGATCTTTGAAATCGTTTCCTAAGGCAAAAGTGTCGAGAATATAAACGTTTGTCTCGGTTGCTATTTGAATCAAAGCCAATTCCGATTTTTTAGTTCCTGTAAAGTAAGTAATAAATAAATAAACTAAATACGAGATACAATTCAATAAAATAGAGAAGTGATATTTTTAAAACAAAACACGCACCGAAGCTTGGCTTCCATTCAGAATCGATACCAACAAGACTGACTCCTTTCATCAGCTCATCGAGAAATTCCTCGAAAGACCTCTTGTCGTTTACTAATATAATACATTCTCTTGGTAACTTCAAAGTATGGTAATTGACACAACCATCCACGTCCCAATTTTCATCGGCAACACCACACGCGCCTTCATCTGTTCCTTTAAACACACAAATGAATTGTAAATAAAAAAAAATGGTTTAAAAAGATTCACATATTGTGAATATTTTAATATTTTAAAATATGAATTTACCATCTGGTGTTTCATTGTCCAATTGTGAGACATTCCATGGCCACTCACTTCGCTGGACGTTGAACGACTTCGCGAAATACAAAGCTTCTTTGGCATTTGTGTGAGATAAACTTTTGACCAATTCCAACTGTAAACGTTCGTCATCTCCAACAGCTTCCCTCGCCATTTCTCTCCAGCTTTCGGCACTTAAACTGCAATCGACGAATCGCTTGTATATTAAAAACTGCAGCGCTCCTTCACCTCTCTTTTGGTTCAAATTCGGACAAGATTCTGAAGGAAGTTTGTATATTTTTGCGAAACGTGCAACGAGTTTAGACATCGGCCTTAATTGTACAGTTGACATTTTTACATCTGGTATGTTGTTCTCCCTGGGAATTCATACAATTATTCTCGCAATTATTATTTTCGTCAAGTACTCCTATATAATTAAATAAATTTGATGAGATCTGCTTACGTGATAAGTTTATCTAAGATAACTTGAATGCTTTTTCCCGGAGCTAAAAGATTATCTAAATACTGAACCAAGCTCTTCTGAATATCCGGCTGATTAGCCAGAAAATCTTCCACGACTGTAACCTTATTTTGCAAAATTAGTGGAAGCAGCAAAATCTCCGGCTCTGCGAAGAAGGGTTGCAAATTTAACATCTCGGAGTATTGCGCCGCTTCTTTGTATTTTTTCTGGCAAAGCATATCCTGAAAATCATAAAAAATTCTATAAATCACAAGGTTAGTTTTTGAGAAAGGAATACAAAGCACATTTTTATTTTTTTACATTCTCATCAGAAAAGGTATTAGATTTGTGTAAAATTTGACGCCCCCCACCCCCCGATTACGTCAAATGTCCACGTTTTGAAACCCCCTGAGCCCGAAAAACAGGTTTTTACGAATATCTCTGTATGTATGGATGTATGTCTGTCTGTGAACACGATAACTTTTGAAAGAATTAATTTATTGGATTGGCCCTTGGTACACTCTTTTAGTGTTGAAAACTGAAGTTCAAATTCGTTAGTCAGCCACTTTGGATGAAAATTCAAAAAGTTGGGTCATTTTCAAAATTTTTTAGACCTTTTTTTTTCAAGATTTGGAAATTATACGTACAACTCTTTGTAGTACTCAGGAAGCCGAACAATTTATCTCAATGACTTTTTTCGATAAAAAGAAAATTATGAGAGTTATAGCATTTTCAAAATTCAAAAAAAGAAACGAAAATGAAAATTTTAAGACAAACAATGCACGATATGAAAAAAAGTCAATAGGAGAAAAGCGTTGCTTTTTGCAAGCCCTACAAGATTGTCATAACAACTTTTTGAATTCTTTCAAAAAATTGAACATTCAAATTTTGAGCCAAATAACGCGAAATACGACAAAAAGTCAAGATATCAAAATAGTTGCTTTTATGAAGACCTGTAAGCTTTCCTCTAAGCATTTTTTGGTAGGAGGCACAGTTTGTTTTTTGAGCATACAAAATATTGGAATATTTCAATTTTAATTTTTGAGCCAAACGACGCGAGGTAAGAAAAAGTCAGAGGAGTAGAATTTGTGCTTTTAAAAAGTCAAATGTGAGCGCAGAAAATCGAGTGCGAAGCGCGAATATTATGATGAGAATGTATTCCTTAAGGCCGACAGAGCCTACAGTAAATAAATGTTATATTACATTTGAAATCAAAAACAAATTTAGTAATTTGTACATGAAGAACATATAATACCGAGCGCGAAGACCGAATCGCGCGCCTTAGGCGTGCTCAAACTTGCAAGCGAAGCGGGCAGATTTTTTTCTATAACTTTTGCGGTTCGCAATTTTTAAAATCAACATATGAGCCTACCTCTATGATTTGAAAAAATAATTCATTACAGGTGGTGAATTCGTAGGTCTCCGCAACCATTTTCATAAGCTGCATGTTTTTTTGTTGCGAAACTAATTTAAAAGCAGCTAATTTTAGGTCCACTACGAGATGGTCTTTGTAAAGATCTTTATGAGGTGCTATCCACTTTGAAAAATCTTCCATTACTGTAAACAAATATGGCGATGTACTAAGTTACAAATTGGAATTATGAAAATCAATCATACCTGTGAATGAGAGAGAAGATTTGGTTTTTGAATGTGTAAAATCATTGGTATTAACCAAAATTCGTAAAGTACTGAGGTAGGGATTCGGGGCAGTTTCGAAATAATCCGTCAACGTTTTAGTGACACCTTGGCTCTTCTTCCCTACAAGAAACAAAATTTAAAACCCAAACTGGAAGCACAGTTCCAAATATAATTATTAATGAATATTATCAAGTATACGTACACAATCCCCAGATGTAGTGCAAAGTGTTTAACCAAGTTTTCGTTGCCTCGTCAATTGTCGAGAACAGGGCGAGTTCACCACCGTCACTTCCTCGAATGACAGAAATCCCACTGTGCCCAACCAGAAAGTCATTCGCCGTAGCTTGATCCATTTTAATTATCGCGAAATCGAAGTTCTATTTCTAAAGATTAAGAAAATCAAAATACCTTCTATTTATTGACTATTTTCTAGAATATATAAAGTGCATCAGCCTTACCACCTAACCTCAAAATTGAGGTTTGCTTCTTTCAAAACACTACTTTGATAATCGCCGCTAAGTTTGGATCTGATTTTTCTTCGAAAATGAAACTTGAAGATGTTGACCAAGTTAATATCCAATCAACAGATTGAATGTCACGAATTATGAGCCATCAAAACGCAATAAAGTGCAGAACGTGCTACTTTTCTGCTTTCTTGGAAGCGGCCATGTTCGCACTAAATTGCACCAAATTCTGCGTGCCAACTTTTGGAATTTAAATGTTTCTCTATTGTTTATGTGTCTTTTTCCAGCGTGACTTTATAACATAAAACTTTCAAGAGTTTAACTTCTACTGAATACCCAGAATATTTCTTAGATTGTTTAACATAACCTATACACTTCACTTCACAACCGTCATAAGTCATAACAGAGAATAAACGGCGAGAAAGGAGAAACAAAATGAAACGAAAAATCTTAAGCTGTGTGAAAAAATGTAATTTATTTATTATCTAAATTCTTTTTAGAATTTTGAAGGAAAAAGAACAACGGTATGCACCAAAACATTTCTTTTTGCAAGTGATTGCAAATGATGACGACATTGGGTATTTCAGTTTCAGGTTGGATGGGGGAAATCCAAGATGTCTGAACGCTGAGGCCCACAAAATGACACTGGAATGGTGTATGTTGACTTGGGTACTGAGATTTCTTAGATGGCGCTGAATGAAGAATGGTCGCTGGTTTGAATCTTGGCGCGAACGAAATTCAAAGAATAGACGCAAAACTGATAGAATTTTGATAACTTCAAATACTGTTGATAAGACTCAGTTAATTTGGAGGTTTTGAGTAAGACTTGAACAATTCTTGAGGAATTGTTGGCTTGAAAGAACGGTTATGGTC
>JAUMHM010000083.1:10080764-10094925 GCA_032362435.1 Melikaiella ostensackeni
TCATGAAAACATCATACTGAAACGCCATGACGGCTGCTGAAATTCTCCGCTAGAGAGCAGCACGTTTAGAGTTTTTTTCTCCTGTTATGAGTTTTTTCCCCTGTTGTCGAGTTTTTTTCCCAGTTTTTCTCCCTGGTCAACAAACAGCAACTTGCAGTCCGCTTCAAGAATCAAGCGCTCGAAAACCCGCGGTTTTCACGCATGTGTTGAAGAAAATATTTTTTTCAATATCTTTAATTATGTATGGCACAAATAACAAACTTTTACTGACTTAAACATTTTACAATTTACTACATTTCACTTTATTTTATTTTTAGTTTATATTTTACTTCAAATCTTCGCTTATGGCGTGTAAATTCTCAAATTGAATCTAGCTCTATTTCTTGTCTAATATGGTTGCCGTTTGTCCAGAGCTTCATATTGATTCACTTTTTTTTCAGTTGCGCGTGACTACACCATGTATTTTTAGATCATGGTATGCTCGCCTTGAGTCGTGTCTTCCATTATAAAAATGACCTCAATCGAACCCCATGAACGTTCAATTTGTGTATATACTTTACAGTATTTACATTTCAAGTGTGGACTTTTCGTTAATCTTTACCATTTTCACAAGGTCAAGAGCTTGTCGTCAAGCTGCTTGATAGTGTGTGACCAGTAAAAATTTCCTATCTTCCCATCTGTTGAAATCTTTTCTAATCGTTGAGTGCACGTTTTGGTTTTGTGCCTTTCAACATTTTTGAAGGGAAAAGAAAGAAACCATGAAGAAATCCAGTCTCCCGAAGAATTGGGTCGTTTGCACCTCAAAGAGTTATCCTGATAAAGTGTATTATTTTAATACTGTCATGAATAAAGCGTCATGGGTAATGCCTGCCGCAGAAGCTGAAAGTCAGGGCCAGGTAACATAACCTCTTATCTCGCCTTTTATCTTCTTGATCATATGATAATACACTGTAAAAAAAATTGCTGAAAATTACGTAAGATTCGTAAAATCACACAGTCCATCAGTGTAAATTTACGAAAATACGTAAATTCACAATGATACTGTAGGTAATTTTACGGCAGCTGTGTAAAATCACATCGACTAGGGTGACCATATGCCATATCCCATATGCCATATCAATCGTAATCACATAATTTCCATATGTGCATTGTAGAGTAGACAAAGTTAACATTTATTTAGCAAAATAATGACTCCAACCGTTATGAATTATCGCCAGAACAACATTCACGATGATTCGAATTTCCGACCGCACCCTGAAAAACCACCATCTATTGAAAGTCGCCAAAAAGTCGATAAATCAGCTAAAAGACGCCGATGTTTTAATTTTTTGGAGATTTTTCAAACCAATAAATTCTCATTCGTAATCCCTTGGAGAATGGCGTTGGTAAGAAAGCTCACAAAACTCCTCAAAACCACCCCTAATGATAAACGATTTTTCAATAATCAGAAAATCGTCAAGAAAAGCTTAAAGTTTGTAAATTTTTGCTGATCTTATCTCATAAAAAAGTGTGTTTAATAATCCCTCAGAAAATGGCAGTGGTAGAAACCGCGTCTTTATTAATCCTTCGAATAATAGTGGGGGTAAGAAATCCCGCAAAGCCCTTCAAAAGCACCCCTATTGATAAACGATTCTTAAATAATCAGAAAATCGTCAAGAAGAACTTAGTGTTCCTAACTAGTGTCCCTCGAATAGAAGTTGGGGTCAGAAATCCCGCAAAACCCTTCAAAACTACCCCTAATGAAAATGACTAAAAAAATTGGGAACAAACGACCAAAAAACACCGAAGTTTGTAGTTTTATTAAAAATTCCCGTAAAAAATTCTCCGGAAAATGGTGGTGGTAAGTAACCCCGTGAAACCCCCCTCACTTTTATTTGGGGGATTATAAAAAACATTTTTTAAGGATATAAAATCAGGGAAAATGTACAAATTTTATGTTTTTTTTTGCGATTTTCTGATTTTCGATAAATTGTTTATCAATAAGGGTGGCTTTTAGAGGTTTCACGGGGTTATTTACCACTACCATTTTCCGGAAAATTTTTTAAGGGAATTTTTATGGTAAAAATCTACCGAAAAATTACAATCTTCGGTGTTTTTTGGTCGTTTATTACCATTTTTTAGTCATTTTCATTAAAGGGTGGATTTGAAGGGTTTTGCGGGATTTCTGACTCCAACTATTATTCGAGGGATTGTTAAAGAGATTTTTTTCAGGCGATAAGATCAGCAAAAATGTACAAACATTAAGCTTTTCTTGACGATTTTCTGCTTATTTAAAAATCTTTATCATTAGGGGTGGTTTTTAGGGGTTTTGCGGTGTGTCATACCACCGCCATTCCCCGGGGGATTACGAATGAGAATTTTTTGGTGTAAAAAGTCTCTAAAAAATTACACTTTTCGGTGTCTTTTGGCTTTTTTTTCTCGAATTTTTGGCCATTCTCAATAGGAGGTGGTGTTTAAGGTTGTTTCCCTCCCCCGAAATTGAAAAGTTGGGTATATTTTTGCACATAATGTATTTTCAAGTCGCCGCAAACATTGTTAGAAAAAAAATTCGTTATATAAATTTTTTTTTCATCGTTCATTTGAACGTTCAGAACTTTATGGTCATTACAGATGGGGCATTCCATTTCATATGATCGCACTGTCCAAAACATTTTTTAATGAAATGTTAAGCGTTTCCTCACTAAATGACGGTTCTCAAATATCTAGTATTTTCCTATATTTTATATTGCCCCTTAAAATAATATACGCAAAAACGAAATTGTTGTTTTATCCTGTTTATTATGCCATTGTCGAAATTTTAGCAATAGATAGGTATCAATTGTAAATTAAATATTTCTTTCCCATTCAGACACATGATTTATGTATTGTATATTTATATGCATATTATATTTCTTTTAATGAAGGCATTCCCGCCGAAGAAAGGAAATTTGAAAAAGCGAAAGAAAGGGTCAGACACAGAGGCATCAAGACCGACAACCCCAGAGCTGACCCAAGAAACAGATAGACCAGTGCTCCATGCTAAACGCAGAATATCGTTATTCCAATCAAATCCGCCAAATGAGACGCCCCAAATGCGGGAAGTACGAGAGAAAATGCTGCAAAAGCAAGCCAAGCTGGCCAAGGCATCAAACAAGGCATCAAAACCAGGTACCTCAGCTATAAAGGATACTCCGATTGATCAACCGAAAACTAAATTACAGGTCACTAAAGTAGCGGACTCTAAAATATCAGATTATAAAGTACCGGACACGAAAGTACCAGATTCTAAAGCAGTGAACTCTAATGTATCAAATAATAAGCAACAAATTAAAGTACCAGAAAAAAAAGTAGCAGTTCCGACTGAAGTGAAAGGAAGGTTTTTAGAACCAGTAAGGCCTCTTCCTCGAAGAGCAGGTCAAAGACAATCCACCGCTGGATCAGAAAGTAGTACAAAAAAAGAAGTGGCACCTTCTGCAAGCTCTGATCCTTCTACGGATCAAAATATGACTCTACAAATGCGTTTGTTGTATGAGAAACTAGAGCAGAAGAAAGCATTGAAAACTGGAAGCCCCAGAAAATCCCTGGCGAGTTCAGCTCAGTCGCCAAGTTCGAGTTCTATGACCTCTTCGTCTTCTTCCTCTTCTGGGTCCTTTAGTTCTTCTGGTACTACTTCCACATCGTCTTCTGCGCCAAGTAGTAAAGTTTCTAGCAAATTGTCTCGATCAAAAGAACCTGTTGCGCCAAGTCAACCAACTCAAGAAACCGTGACTACGAGACGTAGATCGAGACTTTCAATTGCCGGTGCAATTGCTAGCGCAGCTTTAAATCTCTCAAATCTTTCAGCTTTACCAGGAGATAAGGAATCAGAAGAAATAAAACCAGAAGAAAAAAAGGAAGAAGAAAGGCCGCCTTCAACGACATCTTCTACTCCAAGGACCAGACGAACTATATTTGCTCAAGATAAAGAAATAGGTAATGTGTCTCGTCCTAGAAATCGGGAATACTATATTTCTTTTTTTTTATATGAATCTATTAATATTGGTTTTTTAGAAAAAGCAGAACCAGATACAACCTTTCGAATTGCGAGTCCATATCCTGTTACCAATTACCCGAAAAATATCGCTAAGAGGAGATTCGATGATTTGCGGAGGAGTCTGAGTTTAGAAAAAGAGTCCAAAGAATCGCAGATTTCTATAAAGCGAATGGGCAAGTCGCCTCAAAGTCCAAACGTATCTTCTAACAGGCTCGTGAAAGATCGTTAGCTTCAATTCACGGTTTAATTTCGAGGGATATATTTTATGTTATTTATACCTGTGATATATTTTTTTAATAGTTACAGATCCAGGACCCGAACCAAGCTTTTATACAAACTCAATAGCACGCTCTAAAGCTTTGCGTGATAGAGTCTTAACCTATCAAACTTGCTCTACTAAAGTAAACAAGGCCATTCGACAAAAAGATGTTGAATCAGAAGCAATGGAAAATCAACCAATTCTCTCAAGGCTGAAGGATTTCAGCAATGATCCCTATTACGAGGAGATGGAATGGGAGCCGATTGAAGATGAGAAAATTATGTCTGAGGTAATTTTCCTCGGATTTATTTACCATCTTAACGAATTGTCATATTTTCAATTTACTAAATTCGTACTTTACTTAATTCGTAATTAACTTAATCCTAAATTATTACAGGTACAAGCAGTTCGAACGCAGTTGTACGACACTAGATCGATGAATGCTATGAATGTCATTCAGGAAAATATCTTAGAATTACCTCCAGAACCTGTTCGAAATAAAAAAGTTTTGTATATCGTCGTTGATACAAATGTTTTCCTTTCGAATTTACAAGCAATCGAGGAAGCAAGAGACTCGGTCTTCAAGTCCTTTGGCAGGCCCTTCATTGCAATTCCCTGGACAGTTATAAAAGTGAGTGCAATTTTGGATAATTTTCGAAAATTTTGATTCCCAAGTTCAATTTTCATTTACTTAAAATTGTTTTCTAGGAATTGGATTTCATTAAGGATGATAAAAACGCAACGAGATCTGAAACTTTAAAGGCGAAAGCAAGAATGGCTGTGCGATTCCTTCATCAGCATTTTTCAGCCAAACATCCTCGCGTTTTGGGTCAGAGGCCAGAAGATGTAGCAAGAAATAAGGAACAATTCGCGGTCGATTGTCCGGATGATGAAATTTTACAAAGCTGTCTGCAAATTCGAGAAGCGGGACGTTCAGTGGTAAATTGCATTTTGTATGATTTATTTGATATTTACTTTTTGGATGCGAAAATTAAATTAATTCTTTTAGGTTCTCCTCTCCTACGATAAAAATCTTTGCAATAAAGCGATGATACAGGACATCGCGACTCTTGGACGGGACGATCCCTTAGAAAAGATTGATTATCTGAATATTAATGACTCTGGAAACGACTCCTTTTCTGCGAATCACTTGTCTTTTAATCAAGAGAATCCAGATATTATCAGGACAACACTTGAGGAAGAATTGTTGGCCGCGGAAGACATTTTTAAAGAAGCAAAGGCTGTTATTCAAAGTCTTCTTTCACCTGTAAGTTTTGCTTCAAAAGGTTTCATATTAAAAGATTTTGGAGTCGCCTCTTAAACCTTTTTAGTATAATTGTATTTAATTTAAACTTTTGTTCAATTTTCACTTTGATTCCGATCCTTTTCCTATTCAGGTAGTAGCTACGGAAATGAAGAATTTGTATGGTGATGCGTGGGAACGCTATACAATTGTGAGGCCTCCTTGGTCGACGAAAGATACTCTTATATGTGCTATAAAACACTGGATGGCAGCAGTTAGTGAATCTTTTACGAGAAGAGCTGAGCCAATTCTTAAGGAATTACTGGAAACTATTATGCACCCACCAGGTGAATTTCATAGAGAAAACTATTTGTATATAATAGAAAATTTGTTGGTTTCAATTATAATCAGTGAGCTTTGCACTTTATTTATAATATATAATTTTTTCAACTTTCACTTACAGATGGTCGTAGAAGATTGAAGGACGTAAGTTACATATTAGAAAGTTGCAGTGATTTGCTTCAAACACTCGTGCAGCAAAAGTACCCGAACCTTCTGGATAAAACGGCATCATCATTAAATGTAATAATTTCAGAATTCCGTACAGTCCAATATTCATTATAATCTTACCCATTCTAATCTTTTTTCAATTCTTTTCATTTTAGGCCTTAAAGCAAAGATGCCTCGAAGAAACTACAAAAATATGCGAGAGGAGGATACGGGACGAAATCGGACATGATGATAATATTGCAAGACGAGAGTGTAGGGCGGAAGTTGCTTTAAATTATTTCAATAAAGTCTACTCGTTCACTCGTGACTTCTGGTATGTGAAGTAAATTTTTAATAATTTAGACAAAAATATATATATCAATTTTCAATTCTTTCCAAAAAATTGAAGAAGTTTGTAAAACGAGGGAAAGTAAATGTACGAATTTTCAGTGGTGTAGCAGCTGATGCTATAAACATGCCTTGTCCATTTATCTTCGACAAGACTGATAAAAGATTAAATGTGAACTTTATCAATAACCACCAACCAGTGGTAGCTGCAAATTTGAATCATCTTCTGCAGGTTTTCAGCTTGTATGTATCAAATTTTACTTATAATGATAAAAATACATTTCTTTTGGAGTTAACCTATTTTGGTGTCAGAGCGTTGGAAGATACAAATGGACTGCGGCCAGATCATAAAGCAATAATTGTTTTAGCAGAAGCTTTAACAACTTTCTTCCCTGACGAGTTCATTGATCCGAACGTTGAAGTGACACCTTTGGATTTGTATTATTGCATCAAGAATAAGGAGGATCTAATGAAGAGAGGATTGATTCAATTGCAAGAATTGAGTGAAAAATTCTGCAGAATGGCAAGCTTCAGGTGCAGGTAAAACACCAGAGCCCCATATGAGTGGTACGGTGTTATTTATTTTTATTTACACGGATATTTAAAAATGTAAAAACTGTAAAAACTTTAAAGTCTCGAAGAATTAAAACATGCCAAAGATTTGCTTGCTCTAATTTAAATAACATCGTTCCGATTATTTTATTTTGTTTTCTGCGAAGAATACATCCAATTATTTATTTTCTTTTTTTAAACGTTTAAGCAACAAGCTTTTATGATTCAAGACGGTGTCGTGTTTTTCAAATTTTGAAAGTTGAATGATCAACTATGGACAAAATGTTTAACGAGATTATATAAAAATACTGAAAAATTTAGATAGTATAAGTTACAGTATTACTTCGAAAATGTTATCATGAATATTACTTTTTCATTATTATTTCATATTACATTATCATTCTTTATTTCTCTTGTTGATTTAGAGCATCATGGCAACAAATGTGTCATTGAAATGCAAAGCGTACAAATTTTGAAACTAAAGTGTCTAATGCATTATCAAAATTAGTATGAAAGTTGTTTGTATCAGAAATATAGTATTAATTTTGTACTGAATTGTTACAAAATAAAGAATATGCAAGATTAATTTACTAAAAATTCTGTTTATCAGATTCTTCTCAAATTTTAAGTAATTTGCTAGAAGTCGATGGTTTCACGGAAAAATTTATTATTAAAAAAGATTTATACAACTAGGAGAAATACATTGTTTCATTTTTAAAGAAAGATTATAAAATAAACTTTGAGTTTACACAGCCGCAAGATTAGTCTCGCACGATTATCAGTCAGATTCGTTTCGAAGTCGTCGAGACAGAAATCCTCGACGAAATCCTAATTCCTGTAGAGGAGAGGAAATCCTTCTTTTGGAGGCATTAACCAGTTATCTTTGGCATAATTTGTGTGTTTCGTTTCGATCACGTGGAAGGTGTAAGCGTGTCTAGAAGCCTCGCTTTTGTTATGATTTGATAAATGAACAACGAGGCCATGAATCAAAATGCAAGTTCCTTTTCGCACCGGAACTGGTATAAAATTACTTAGCGAGTAACAAGACTCTGGAGAGTCGAAAACTAAGAGTTTTTCGGAGTTTGGATCTTTGTTCCTGATGAAACGTCTATGAATTCCGCTTTGATGAGATCCTGGGGCAATCCAGAGACATCCATTTTCCAAGGTGGCATCGTCGAGGGCAATCCAAAAACCCACGAGCTTTACGGGATCAGTGTAGAGGTAAGTTGCATCCTGGTGAGCAACCACTAAAAAAATTTATCATTTTTTGAGACTTGTATTATTATCTAACAGAAAGGAATAGGGAAGAGGATATAATCCGAGGTTTTGATGTCGAAACGAAAAATGTTCTTCAATTTTTTTTAAAAGTATCTAAATTTTAATCCTTTAATATTTGAAAGCTTTAAAATGTGAAAGTATAGACATTAATTGGAAGTCGCTAAGGATAAAAAAGTGAAAAAAATACCTTTTGAGCCTATTCCTGGATTTTTGTATATGTACATTGATTGGCAAACTGCTGGTTCTTGAAGCTCTAATTGGAAAGCTATTTCTTTCACTCTCTCGTCGAAAGTGTATTTCCTGAACTTTGGATGTAACCAATGTAGAGCATGTGCTATCTGCAAATTTATTTAATTGTTTAATAAGTATTTAATAAGTTAATTTAATTTCGGAGTAATTTCTTGGAAGAAAAGTAACTTACTTTATTAAGAGAGACTCTGGGATCAACTTTCAACTTTCCGTTTTCCTCTAGGGCCTCATTTTCAAAGAAGTATCTGACTTTATCTCCACTCTCCAGGAAATAGCGATCCTTGTTCTGTAAATTAATGTTTAAGAACACAATATTTTCTTTAGTATTATGTAGTTAAATTTTTAAAATAGGTATATTAACTTCCAATACCTGCTGTAGTCCGACAGAATTTAAAACTTTTCGATCCTTTTCCGGAGGAAGGTTCGTTGTGAATTCTTCCCTGCATAACTTGAGCTCCTCTACTTCCTCAGGTATAAGAAAATCTTCCATGACATAATATCCGTCTTTCTGAAACTGAAAATCAAAATATTGCAGATGATAAGCTGAGAAATTTTCAGATACGCAAAATTTGTTCCATCTTTTATGAATTATAGAGCTTCAAATTTTTTAAATATTTTAATTTAAGAGACGTTTGATAGTTCGTATTAATATGTGTCGTGTTTAAAAAATTAAGGGCTTTAAAGTTGAAGATATTGAATCGTAAAAAATCATATAAATTTAAAAATCGATTCCAAAAGGAGTGCAATGAAAAAATCTTTGAAATTTGGAAATCGACCATGTTTGAAAGCTTTCAGAGTTGAAAAGAATTTTATTACAGAATCACTGAATTTCTTGAATCGATTGGGAAGATAATTTCAATAGATAATAAATTTTCTTCATGAATTATGAGAATTTAAGATATTTTATCACTAGCAATATTATACGCGCGCTACATCGCGCGGGAAACGTTGCACTGCCCATCAATAATATACAAATATAAAATAATATTACTATGATTCCAGTTTTAAATTGTACAATTTAATCACGTCAACAAAAATTATTTGACGGACATAGAGTTTGAAATGCTCAATTTTGAACATTATCAAATTTAAAATAATTCAATGTTGAATGCCTAGTTCTTGCATGATTTTTTTTAAACAAATTTTTTGTTTACATATTAATTTAGTTGTTTTCCAAGGCAAGGCTACTTTTTTGCTACTTTTTTCAGTGAAGTGATATAAGAAATTGATGTACTAAAAAATTCCATTTTTTTAAAATACAAAAATGAAGGAAAGGTATGCCTAGGAAACTACTCTACCTAAAAAAAAGAAAAAAAATTCAGAATGAGAAGGTGCAGTGCATAAACATTTATCACATCTCCGAGCGCATAATGTCAAGAAAAAAACTGTTCTTGTAGAAGATATTATTTAATACCTAGTTCAATTTTTCCATATTGTCAGCCTCCCTATATTTAACACAAATTTTTGGAATAAATGCTTTAAGTGCAAATTCTAGATCATTAATTTCTCCTTACAAGCAGATGATCAGAGTTGAAAATAGAAGAAAATTCAATATTAATAATTTGTAAAAAACATTGCTTTGTAGAAAACTCGTCTTTTGGTTTGAAACTTCAACAATTTGGTTGAAATTGTTTGTCTTTTTTGGCTAAAAAGTCTTTTTTGGTTAAAAATTCAACTCTTTTGTTAAATTTCGACTTTTTGGTTTGAAACTGCATCTCTTTTGGTAGAAATTTCTTCTCATCAGCTTTTTGGTTAAGAATTCAACTGTTTGGTTAAAAATTAATCTGTTTTGGTTGGGGATTTAACTATTTTGTTGAAAAATCGTCTTTTTTGGTTGAATTCAACCACTCTTATTTAAAATTAAAATTTATTTTGGTCGAAAGTTGAACTAATTTGTTAAAAATTCATTTTTTTGTTTGAAGATTTATCATTTCAGTTTAAAATTCATCTCTTTGGTTGAAAATTTATCTTTTTCAATTCAAAATCTGACAATTTTGTTGAAAAGTTATCTTTTTTGGTTGAAATTTCGTCTTTTTCGTTGTAATATCAACTGTTTTGTTGAAATTTCGTCTTTTTGAATTGAAAATTCATATTTTCGGGTTCAAAATTCAACTGCTTTATAGAAAATTACTTTTTTTTAATTAAAACTTCAATAATATATTTGAAGTCGTGTTTCTTTCATGAGTGAAAAATCTTTCTTGGTTGAAAATTCAGCTCTTCTGGTAAATTTCGTCTCTTTGGTTTGAAACTTCTTCTCTTTTGGTAGAAATTTCTTTTCATCATCATTTTTGGTAAAAAATTGAACTGTTTCGTTGAAAATTGATCTGTTTTGATTGAGGATTCAACTTATTTGTTGATAATTCGTCTTTTTGGGTTGAAAATTCAACTATTTGGTTTAAAAATTTGTCTCTTTTGGTTAAAAATCTTATTCTTTGTTTCAGAACTTAATTATTTTGTTGAAAATTTATCTTTTTTAGTTGAAAATTCGACCTTTCTGGTAAAAAAGTGTCATGTTTACATAATTTTACATGAGAATTTAATAAATAAACATTTCAATTCATAAGAAAAAAATGTTGAAAAAATTCGAATTTTTCGAAAACGGGTCGCCATTGTCAAATAATGTTTTGGCAAATTAATATTCATACAATGGACTCTCAGTACGGAATTTATGAGATTTAAAAAAAGATCCCAACTCTGATCAACTCCTTGTCAGATGCAGTCTTCAGCGCAGTTATTTACATACAGAAAAGTATGAAAGAAATTTATTTTAAGTACGTTCTTTTTTTAGTTTAAAGTATTTTTTATGCTACTTTTTTATTTAAAAAACTAATTTTTGACTGATTTGAAAAGGCTACTTTTTAAATACTTTCTTTTTTATTTTTGAGAATACTTTTTTTCTTCAGAAAGATACTTTTTTGATACTTTTTTTAGTTCCATAGAGTACTTCGAAGCCTGTTAATGCTTTTTTGGAATTTTTTTAATTGTGCAGGATTTCAATTTTGAGTTATTATATAAAGTGAAACAGTTAAATTTCAAATATGTAGCAATATTGAATTAGTATTTTTGAATGTTTCATTACGCATTTTCAATTTTGATATTGTGCCGCAAATTTAAAACGTTATTTCAGTTTTGTAGATTTGAAATAGAGCTTTTCAGTTTTGAAGATATCTAATTGAAAAATGTTCACCCTTAAACGTTCCCATTTTGTGTGTACAATGACTACAATTTTTAAAGTTTTATTTTGAAAAAAGAAATGAACATTTTTAATTTTGACGTTTCAAAAGCTGTGAATGTTAAATTGTAGAATATTAAAGGCCATAAATTTGATAGTGTACCTGTATAACTTTTCTGCAAATCAAATTCAAATTTTTTCAATTTTAAATGCTCTAAATTTGAAAATAGTCCACATTTAAGTTGTAAAGTTGGATAATTTTCAGGTTTCAATGCTTAGTACTGATTTTTTTTCATTTAAAAGTATATTCTAGTACGAACGATTTCCGCTTTTGAAAATTTAAATCGGTCGAATAGAACCGAAGATATTGAATTTTCAAAAAAATGTTACCCGTAATTTCAAGGTCTTATGTCTTCGCCAATTTTTTGGATTTAAAAAAATTTGGAGATGTTATTTATTACTACCAAAGGAAATAATCTGTCAAGTTACAACCTAATCTCATTAATTGACGAAAATTAATGTGATGGAATGACATGGAATCCACCTTCGTTTACTTTAACCGAGCTTTCAACATTGTTATTTAATTAACTTGTACAATATATAAAATTCCATCGTTTTGCAACCTCGCAATTTGTTAAACAACTATTTTTTTTGTTCAAAGTAGATAAATATTAGTAACATCCCATGAATAATAAAATAAATCCAATAGCGAAAAACGCTTTTCTAATATTTTCAGCTTTCAACGTACATGCACACACTTCATGACAGTTTAAACAATTATAGTATTGTTATAATAAATACATTGATTTGGAAACTCGTTCGATTTTGAAATTTTCATAATTTTATAACTTCATGCTGAAAACCAATTGTTTAGACAATAAAAAATTATTTAAAAAGGTAATAAATGTTAGTAAAATATCAAATAAATAATCTACTAGAGATAAAAACATGTTTCTCTAGAATTCTCGGTTTACAAAATACATTTAAACACAGTAAAATTGTTTAAACCATTAGAAAAATATGTTATTTATAATGCATTGTTGCTTTATATTGATTCTAAAACTCGTTTGATTCAGAAAATGACATATGGCAATTTCTCGATAAAAATTAATTGTTTAAACGATGAAATTTTTTGAAACGATTAAAACATTATTTTAAAAGGTAATAAAAGTATATGGCACATTGATTAGAGATGATCTAGGGAAAAAATGGTCAGAAAAAATTAATAAACTTCATTATATTGCAAAACTCTCATTTTACTACGTCGGTGGTGGGTTTTGAGGGTGAATAAATAATTGTTTTAGGAGGGTAAAAATTATAATGTTATTGTTAATACACATTCGTTGAAGTACTTCCAATAAAGAATTAAATTTTTTATTTGACATTAATTCTACATTTTCACGTATTATTTCCACATTTTCAAAAATGACGCTTTTTATAACTTTAATTAAATAGGAAACTTTAAGGGCTATGAGGCATGTCTTTTTATCACCCGATTTTGTTCAAATTTTCAGGGTATCATTTTTACGGGTCCATTCAAAGTTTTAGAGGGCGGAATTATAAAGTCTATCAGTATTGTACTAACGTGAACCAAAAAATAAAATTTTGGACATTTCAGGTTAAAATTAATTATTTAACTATGCATTGATTTTAATTATTATTTTTATAATGAAGTATAATTATTTTCAAGTGATACAATTTTGAAATATTTAAAAATGAATCAAAACCATTTTCAAAGTTTAGATGTAAAATTATTCTATTTTAAATGCTTTCTGCTCAAAGTTGTTTAATTTTACACGATTTCGTTTTGAAATAACGTCAACCGGGACTATTTTGATTACCCGGGGCTATTATGATCTTAGGTTACTAATCCGTAGAAATTTTTTGTTATTTGTTTGATTTTGCTCTATATCTTATAAATATTGTCTATAAGATGTACAGACAGTTCTACTCAAAAAAAGTAAAATTCTACGGATTTATAGAGCATAAATTTTATGCCATATTTATCCCAAAATGTTCCATAATAGTCCTAGTTGATGGCAGTTGATGATAATTTAATTTTAAAAGATTTTAAACAAGTAGTCCCTTAAATTTACAGTTTTAAAAGATTTAGAAAGAAGAAAGTCATACAACTTTTATAATATTTGAAATCATTCTGACTTTTTATATAATAAACTAAAAATGTTAAAGACTCCACTCCTGCTTCAAATTAAAAAATTTTAATTGTTATAGATTTTAGTATTTTAACTCATAAGTGAATAAAAAATGTCATTACAAATTAAAGTTTAATATTATAGAAATGTTAACATGACATTTATTGTGTAAACGTTAACCTGACTTAAACTGTCATTCTGTGTCTTATGACAGAAACAAAAAAAATTGGTTAAAATAGGATTAAAAAAAGCATCTCTGCGAACCAACTTCACACTGCGAACGAAATTTATTAGATGCGAATGGAATGCATTGCTACGTATGCTTTTAGATTATTATTATTAATTGTAATGTTGCAAAAAAGTAAAACCTATGTATAAAAGATAAAAATAATCAGTGGGCGCAGGC
>JAUMHM010000083.1:10219189-10233924 GCA_032362435.1 Melikaiella ostensackeni
AGTTTCAGAAACTTTTGTCAATTTGATGTATCGTAATGATGATCGTAATGACACTAAGTAGTAGATTACCTATGTTGAGATTAATTGGAATATCTTTTTAAAACGCCGCACAGTGTGCTAAAAAGCACCTTTTTAGGATAAAAATCGCTCGATAGTTCATTTTTCAACGGAATTGGATTTATTTCTTTTTAATGCCCGCAAGGCTTTTACATTTGTTTAAACAATTATTATGAATAAATGTCCATATTTAACGTTCTTCTATGAATGGACTTAACTTTTTTATGGAATCGACTTAAAGTGCCTTGCCAGTGGCTTCTTGCTGTCATATTTTTCGAATTAACAAAAACTATTAATTATTTTAAAAATTTCTATGAACTAAGGAACATTGCGATCTTTTTTCCATGAAAGATCTTATTTTTATTGAAGGAATTAACTAAAAATGTCTTAACAATGACATCTTCTAGTTATATTTTTCCAATTGACAGCAAATGTTAATTATTTGAACAATATATATAAACAAATACCTATTTTCAACTTTTATCCATAAATAGGTTCAATTTTTTTACGGAATCGACTAAAACTATCTTGCCAGTGACTTTTTGCTGTCATATTTTTTGGATTGATAATAACTGTTAATCATATAAATAATTTCTATAAACAAATGCACATTTCGATCTTTTTTCTACGAATTGTCTATTTTTTTAGGTAATCAACTAAAAATGTCTTGTTAATTATGTCAGACATTTTTAGTTCACAGCAAATATTGTTGAATTATTTGTAAATAATGTAAATGATTGTTGTGTTGCTTGATCATTTTCTCTTTTCGAATATTCAACTTCTGATATAAATTTTCATTCCTAATCCTATGTTTTTGAACATTCATTCCAAGGGTAAGATAGATCCGAGATATAAAAAAGATGTGATTGTGAATAATATTCAAAATACAAATCAGCACTTTGAATGGCAGTTATCACAACAAAACAGAAGTTAATTCCTTAAAAAAAATGAGACCATTCATGGAAGAAAGACCGAAATATGCATTTGTTTATAGAAATTGTTTAAATAATTAACATTTACTGTTATTTCGAAAAATATAACAGCAAGAAGTCACTAGCAAGACATTTTTAGTCAGTTTACGAAAAAAATTGAGCCTACTCATTCAGACATTGTCATCTCATTTTACCGAACTGGCAGGTAATGTTTATTCATTAGTTTGATTATTTCCTACTGAATAGCAAATTAAGTTATAATGAATTTTTATTATTAATTTCTATTTTCATATCAAATATTACCCTATTATATTTTACATGACCGAAAGTGAAATTCTAACAAAATGCCATAATGTCCTCGGTTTACCGAACTAAGTTACATAAAATTTAACAAATAAATATCCTTCGTGTGCTTTATTGTCTTCATGCCTTAGCTCACAAAAATCAAACGATTTTGTTTTTGTAATCAATTGTCCTTTGTGTCAAATAGTAACAATATCTTATTTAAATATGCAGTTATTGAAAATAAAGATAATTCCAACAAATTTTGATGTGCGTGCGATGTCTGGTTGAAAAAACGTTATAGTAATTCTGGTAATTTTTTTTAAACGAAAAATGAAAGTCTAATAAGATGCTGGTCATCAGTCAAATAATTCGTGAAAAAATATTAAAATATTCAGTATTTGTACAATATATTGTTAAAAAATTAATGGGTAACGCAAAACTTTGATTAGCTTCGTGCTATTTTCAGAAGAAAATTGTATCACGCGTTTGTGTAAAATTAAGAGAACTTCTATTAATAACGAAAACAAGATATTATAATGATAGTGCAAGATTTACTATGGAACCATAGTTCGGCCCGAGGCTGCTTATCTTGTTCATGACGAAAAAGTATAAATAAAATAAACTTTTTTTCTCGTACTTTTTGTATTAAGTATTTCAACAATTTACATTTTATTTAATGGGAAAATCTGTTTTTTATCAACATTTTCTCTACATCGTTTTATTTTTCAAACAGAATCGTCTATTTAACCTAACACTGTCCTACAAAAATGACCCTTTTTTTGTCTCCGAAATGTTTCTGGTAATTTTGAATTGATTTTTGGACGCTGATTCCAAATCTGGCCACAACAATGCTCCATCACGTCAAGCTTTTAAGAAAAACGAGGTTTAAAGTGTCGAATAAACGATTTTTTGGCCATATTTGAGTGTCTATACAAAGTGAACGAGAGGTTTTAGAACAGTCTATTTGGGCTTAAGGGCATTTATTTGACTCCGGTTTTACGGAGAACAATTTCACGGCCAAACGGATGAATATTTTGGTCTAATTTTTTGCATACTTATGCTAACTATTGATTATCTTTTTTTTCCTTTAAAGCTATTTTTTAGTAAAACTGTTTCTATTTTGTTTGAAAATTAAAAAATTGCAAATGTAGTGCGCCTGGCATAAGGCAACCGATCAAAGCGAGTCATCTCAGCTTTCTCTGGCCGAAAACGTTCGGCTCGTGATTGAATTTTTTTTGTCGGAATCAGAATTAGCATACAAAATGATAGTGTAAATGTTGAGCACGAAGCGCGACTATCGCAGTGAGAATGTAATCGTCAAAGCCGCAGGTGCTTTGAGAACCTTCTTCAAAGTCAAATTGAAAAAAATTTCAGTTCCGATTCAGTTTTCGATTTATTTTTAATATCATCGACTATGATTTTCGAGTAGCATTGAGGAAGTTGATCAATTTTCCTGTTTAAAATGCAGGTGAACGGCAGAGGGTGGATAATTCCCTGTGAGGTAGTGTCCGGAGGAAGAAGCTCGGTCGATAAATGGAACTCCGGAAGCTTCGACATCAGAACTCATGGCAAACTTCAGAAAGAGGATGAATACGGGAGATTCTCGAGGAGCCGATCAACTCAGGACGCCTCGACTCCAAATTATTTCAACAAAGATTCTAAGGATGCATGGAAGCTTGACCATAAAGCGAAAGCTTCCAAAAGACCAAATAATAGCAGCACGGTCAGCTTGCCAAATTACAATGAACTCGAAATTGCCAGGTGTAATGTTGGCACACATTCAGAAAATGAGAAACTGAAATCATTCCCTGAAAGACCGGCGAGAAAATCGATTACAGGATCTTTACCTCGCGGGACCATCTTCCCACATTCAAAGGTTCTTTCTTATCTCTATTTTTATATTATCAAATATTTCTTCATTTTCTCTCTTTCACGGAGGAAAATGCAAATCCAAAATCTTTTATTGAGTACTAGAAGTCTAGCAATTCATTTTCACATTGATTTTTTTGGGAAGAGTACTGTACATTTTATATTTGGAACTAAGCATACAGTACCAAGTGTAATAAAATTAGCAAACGGTCATAGACTGGATGACGCGATGGTATGGCAAGTCTTTGACTCAGTCCCAGAATTTGATCGTGAACATTAATTGCTAAACTTCTAATACTCAGTCTTATTTCCTTACATTTACTACTTTATATTGGGTACTCAAAGAGAGATTTTGAATCTGCATTTTTCTCCGTGTTATTCTAATATATTGCGAGTCAATAGACAAGCGGTTAAATTCTGGCGTTAGGAAGATTATAAGCAATCAATTCTAGTAGCTTCTTATTTGAAAATCTTTGCATAATCCAAATTCCTTCAATACTGAAAGTTTTGTAATTTTTGGTTTTCAAAGGTTTCAATCTGTTATGATTATTAGAACGACCAGCAATCATGATTTGCGCGTTATGCGCGTAAGAAGTTTCTTACTGGCAATCAAATTCTCAATATAAATCTAAAATATTTCAGAGTAGTCTTTAAAAACAAAAACAAATTCCTGGTCGTTACTGATCAGCAAACATTCTTCCAGGTCATTAAAATTAAAAAATTAAAACCTTTAAACCTGAAAATCTTCTCAATATAAATATTGAATACTTAACTACATAATCAAAGCATTAAAAATATCAGAACTCTTCTAAACATGAAGTATTTAAAATTAAAAGTAAGATTTAATTCATCAATTTATCAAACTTTTGAAAGTGTAAAATAAAAAATTAGAAGTCCCTTATTTTTCAACTTCCAACAATTTTAGTGCTTTATAACTGTTAGTATAGATTAAAATTTCTTTCTACTCTACAGGTACGATAGGGTTTTTAATAACCTTTTCATCAATCATAAGCACATTTTAAAAAAATAAACAAATGACCTTCTAAAATGCGGATCAGCAATGAATTAGGATTTTTTCGTACTCAGGGTCCTTTTTTATTTTTTTTGCCTGAAAAAGAGCATGGGTTTTTCCCTTTAAATTTCTTCATGTTAAAAAATGGACACATATTACTAAAAAAGGTTTAAAAATTGAGAGTTTAAAAAATTTCTTAAACAATTCATGATTTCGAATTGAAAGCCTTTAAAATTTTTAAAAATATTCTGACCGACTTTGAATTGAAAACGTTTAAAATCAAACAATTTTAGATTAGGTAAAATTTGAAAGAAGGAACAATATTTCGAATGCAATGAAAAGGAATTGAACTTGTATCATTTCTAAATAAAAGCGAAATTAAATATTTTGAAAATGAAAGTATTTGAAATTGAAATTTTTTAAATCAGAAGCTCTCAAAATTGAAAAATTTCAGACTAAAATATTGAAAACCAGGCAAATTCATTAGAAAGGCGTTAAAATTGTATTATTTCTAATATTACATTCATTTCACTCTTTTCAAATGATTTTTTTTTCTCATTAATTGAAGTTTTTTTAAGGCCTGAATTTGACAAATTATTTTCGTCATTTTTTATTGTTTTGAATTCATTCTGGAGGCATTTAATTCAAAATTGTTTAATGACCAATCCTTCAAAATCAAAATTGTGTAACTATCAAGTTTTTTAATTTGATATTTTACGATCTCGAAGAATTGAAAGAACCAGACACTTTTGTTTGTCCAAAATTGAAACCGAACAATTTAGAATATTTAAATCCAAAATTATTAAATTCGAAATACTAAGACATTTGATATGAAATTTTACAATCTTGAAACATTTAATTGTCAAATTATCCTGACATTTGTAATATTCAAAAATTAGAAACTATTATCGATTCGGGAGGATTTCAATTAAAGAATTTTTGAATCATTAAGGCTGTCAGTTAAAAGTTATTGTACAATATCAAATGATGTAATTTCGAATGTCTTTTTGTTCAATTTTTTAAATTTACAATTGAAAACTCTTGATTTTAAAGATGTATAAATAAAATCTCTTAAATTTTGTTGATTTTGAAGATCAAAACTCAAGAAATTCTTGAATTTTTAATATTTACAATTGCAGATTCATTGATTTGGAATGTTTACAAAAAAAATGTAATTTTGAATGTTTTTCTTGGAATATGTAGTTCAAGTTTGAAAATTTACAATGGAAAATTCTTCAAATTTCAATATTTACAATTAAAAACTTCAATATTTAAGGTATGAAATAGGAAATGATGCAATTTCAAATGCTTTTTTTGGAAGAGTTCAATTTTGAAGATTTAAGATTTAGAAATATTAAATTATTGAGCTTCACAATTGAAGATTCATTTATTTGGAATATTTATAGTTTAAAACGATGTCATTTGGAGTGCTTCTTTGGAATAGTTCAATTTTAAAGACTTGAAATTGAAAACTATTCAATTTTGAAGATGTGAAATTAAAATTAATCTAATTTTATAGATTTGCGATTTGAAAATCATTTATTTTCATGATTTTCAATTGGATATTGATTAATTTAGAATGTTTACAGTTTCTAATGATGTAATTTTGAACGTTTTTTTAGAATACGTAGTTTAATTTTAAAGATGTACAATACAAAATTCTTCAATCATGAACATTTGCAATTATTGAAGACTTTAATATTGAATGTGTAAAATAAGAAATGATGCAATTTTGTATATTTTTTTGAAATAGTTCAATTTTGAAGATTTAAAATTGAAATTCATTCAATTTTATTATTTTTTGGACTAGTGCAATTTTAAGGATGTGAATCTGAAATTTATTCAATTTTATAGATTTTCAATTAAAGATTTATTAACTCAGAATGTTTACAGTTAAAAATGATGTAATTTTCAATGCTTTTTTTTTGAAAAAATTCAATTTTGAAGATTTAAAATTGAAAATTATTCAATTTTAAAGATGTAAAGTTGAAATTTATTCAATTTTCTAGATTTTCAGTTGAAAATTCTTCAATTTTAAAGATTTACAATTAAAGATTAACTAACTTTGCAAGTTTTTAGCTTCAAATTATGTAATTTTGAATGTTTTTTGTGGCGCATGCAACTCAATTTGTAAGATTTACAGTGGGAACTTCCTCAATTCAGAATATTAACAATTGAAGACTCTTCAGTATTTAACGTATATAATAAAAAATGATGCAATTTTGAATTCCTTTTTTGGTATACATCATAATTGAAGATTTAAAGTAGGAAATTATTCAATTTTATAGATTTGCAATTCTAAATTCTTCAATGGTGGGCAATAAGAATTACAGCGTTGATCCTAAAGTCAGATAAAAATGATTGTTGTGCCGATCTAACATGATGAGAATTTAATATTTCAATTTAAACTAAAAAATTTCCATTCACTCGAAACAACTTTAAGTATAAACAGAATTCTATAAGATGTCACACTGATGTATATACTATTAAACTGTCACATTGACATGACAGAGAAAGTCGCGAGACAAAAAACACGCGAAAAGCGAGCGGAAGCATAGGAGTTTCAACGTGGACAAACTGAATGAATGAATTTGAAGATTATTATAGTAAATATTTTTTTCAGCGTTTTTGAGTAATACATTTGAATTTTCAATGTAGAATCGTTTCATGTAAAATAATTTTAACATGAAAAAATTAATTTGCCCTAACTCAAAATTGAGTAATTAATTTTTCAAATCACTTTTGAATCTTTTTAATTTCAAATCATATTTTTTCTGATAGGATTTGAATGAGATCAAATCGCAGGACACAGTGGACTTTCACGATGCAGAAGACCAAGAAGAACCAACAGAAGATGAAAAATCTATTTCCAAAGTCAATACCTCTCCTGAGTCCGGAGGCTCAGACTCTTCGGAGACTTTCAGAGAATGTTTCATAACTGGAGACGTAATGAAGACCTCTACTCCGATCAAGTCGTCGGTGGATGAGGTTTCAAAATCCTCCAGAAAATTAGAAGAGTGAGTATTCGTAACACTAAACTTAAAAGTAGGTTAAATTTAGATTAGATTTTTGCTCCAGGTATAACCTTTTCGTAATTTTTACATATCTGAAATCCCCCTCTTCCCTATACCGTCTGCAGCCAGATTTTCATTAGAAGCTTTCGCTTTTGCCTGAATATTTGATCAGGGGAGTGGAAAACTGCAGAAAACCAAAACTCCCGAGCGTAGCCGGCTACCGACAGACAAGTTTGGATGTAGACATTAGATAGCATCGAGTGCCCACATCCATCCACGGAGGCAAACCTCCCGCGCAACAGTAGTTGTAGTTTAAAAGTGTATTTCGCATAAATGAAATAACAATTAAAAATGAAATTTAAAATAACATACGAGTAAAATTAATATTTCGTATTCTAACATTTCCACCTGCGGGATATCATTGCAGATCTAGTTCCTCTGATTACATACCTGCACTCGATTTATCTGCAAGTGGTCGCGAAGAGAAAAATAGGAACGTGGGAGACGACTTGAGGAATTGTTTATTCTCGGATGCATCTAATTTGCGCAGCGAAGTTTTTTACGAGGCTGAAGAAGATTTTCCAATTCCGGAAGGTGAGAAAGTTTGAAGTTAATTTTGAGCCAAACAATGTATAGAATTTATATGACCATATACACTGCCGTGCAAAAGTTTCCGACCACCTCTTTTTTGATGACTGATTAAGTTCTCTTAATTTTAATTAAGCCCGAGCTAGAAAAATTTCTCTTCGAAGGATCAAATGCTCTCAGAATTATGTATGAAGAAAGCCCAGGATGAAGCCAATTTTGTCTATTTTTAAAGTGGATATTGCAAAAATAGTGTAAATTTCAATGTTTTCGTAAGTGTTCAATAACTTCCGTAATAATCAATATTTTTCAATGTTCTTGGTCTAATTTTTAAGCTATTTTTCCACACTATTCCAACAGCTTTTGAGCATAAAGCTAAAAAATTTTCATATCACAGTGCAAGAACTTAAAATTGTAACGAAAAAGTTGGAAACACTTAAATCATCTCATCTATAGGCAAATAAAAATAAAAATTAAATAAACATATATTTTCAAATAATTTTTACAGAAACTTCATGGTTACACGTTTCATATATTTACAAAAATATTGTTTCTGCCACAAAGAATAGTGAAATTTTTCCAACATTTTGTTACAACTTTACTGTTATAGGATTTTTTTAGATTTATGCTCATAGGCTGCTACGATACTGTGGAAAAATAGCTTCAGAATGAGCACAAGAGCATTAAAAAATATTAATTATTACGGAAGTTATTGAAAATTCAAGAAAACATAATTTTGAGAGCATTTGACCCTTTAAAGAGAAAATTTTTTAGCTCTGGCGTAATTAAAATTTAGAGAACCTAATCAGTCATCAAAAAAGAGGTGGTCGGAAACTTTTGCACGGCAGTGTAATTCTGAATGAGAAAATGAACGATGAAAAAAAAATTTTTTAACACTACCTCTTTCTTTTACCACTACCGACTAATCGTGGTTCAAAGTCAGCAGTGATTTTTAATAGTACTCACGTTATTCGTACTGAATATTTCCGACGGTAGTTTATAAAAGAAAATTTTCTTGCTGTAATTGTTTACGGCAACTCAAAAAAACACTTCATGCAAAAATATCCCCAATTTTTAATTTTGAGGATGAGATACCACCTCTAATATGATTTCCAAACACACGACAGCAATTTTGACTACAAATTTGACAAAGTTAATATACATTCAATAAAATAACAAGTTTAACCGCTCGAACCCTTAAAACCCACCCCTAATTGATATGTTAAAAATTTTGTTTAAAAGAACCAAGCAAGCAGGAAGTTAATAATTCCACGATGACACTAACACACACAAAAAGTCTGGTACTTTTGACGAGACACATGTATGTTTATGTATTTTGAGTTTCTGAATCCAAATCTGAAGGTCAAAGTAGAAACTCACGACTGGTTCTCGAGATAACCTTACATGATCGTATTTTTTAGTATATGATGGTGAAACATGGTTTTATTATAGATTTAAAGCTGCTGAATTCATATATAGTATCAGTTCAGTGATATAACTAGAAAATCTGGAACATGACCCTAAAACAAAATTGTCTGAGCGGTGCTTCGCAGGCTTTTATATATAGTTCTGCATACCACTGACTTTCGATAGAAGAACAGCTATTTGTTCTTATTATAACGCACTCTTTTGGATTCGAAAGATCTTCGTAGCGGCATTTTTCTTTAGTTCTTGTGCAAATCTCTTTTCAACATCCAACAGTAGTCCGCCATCATATTTTCATCCCATCTGCCTTGATATCTTCGTTCCATCACTTTGATATCTTGGTGGAACCTTTCGTCCCATTCTTTACTGTAGTCCCCAAGATTTTCAGGGAAGTATTCAACATGAGAATCCATGGAATGTAGCTTCAAACTCATCAAACATTTAAACTTTTTGAAACTGCCGACCATTCTCGAGACTTGTTTTTTCCATTCTGGGCTTTTTTAATGGATGCAAATGAATGGACATTCTAGTCCCAAGCTTTTGGTGATGAAAACATCCACCGCGCCAAAAGGGGCGCTGCGGTACCATTCAAACATGGCCGCGGAAGCCATATGGATAATAAGGAGTAGTAGCAATAATTTAATTAAAAAGTGTGTTTAAGTTTAAAAAACTGTATTTTTGGACTTAGATAGTTTGTGTAGTTACGTAACAGCTATGCTTGCATCCAAAAATATAATCGAAAGCCAAAATATTCTTAATTCTGGTATGATTGTAATGTGCGGAGCTACCATAAAAACTCGCGAAAAAGTTGAAATATATTCATTGTGCCTTCAAACCAGTGCTTCAACTTCAGAACCATACGAAATAACAGGAAGGTCATTAATTGATAGTGACGATGAGAATGGCAAGAAAACTGTGCGTGTAGAATATATGAATTGTACCAGTAATCATTTTCATCAACATTCAAGGAGCAGACAAATAAATTCTTGACGTTATAGTCTTTCACACTTCCATTTGTTAACCACTCACTGTGTTTATCTACAACTTCAATTTTTCCAAATAAGTTTCGCCTTTTTTATTTTAACACTTCCAAGCTTTGGCACTCTATGAATACTTAAATTGAAATTTTTATTCTCTGGAGTCACAACCACTCAAAAACCTCCGAAACTTTGTCGATTTTCGATATTGACGTGCAAATTCCATTATTGGAGCAAATAATTATCAGCTGGGAAGTATTTTGCTCATCAAAGCTACTTATTACAGCACTCATTTTTTCAGTTGGACAATCATCACAGTTAAACTCTATGTTTTTGCTAGTTTTCGTGATGTTTTACGCGTATTTAATATGTCATCCGCGGCCATATTGGTTAGTTCGCGTAGGGACCGACAGCGTCGCATAGCATGTTCAAATCCCCAATAAAACGGGGCAAATGTTCTACTTTTCAGTCCCTAGGGAGTAAAAAGTGACGTCAGAGGTAAATAATGAAAATTATCAAGCGAACAGTTGATCGTTTAAGGACTTTTTGTGCAATTGCAGTTACACATGCTGACTTTATCAGAATTTATGTTTTTTCAAATAAATTTCTTGTACAGCATAATCGAATTTATTTGGAGGATAAAAGTTCGAAACTTGAAAAGAAAGGGCAAATAATAAGTTTCTGAAGTGATGTGTCAGGCGTTTTGCTATAAATTATAGAACGTGATACGATGCGTCTCCTGAATACGTCCAACGTACAGAAAAGATTTATATTACGGGTTTTACGATGGAATCGCTACTCGTTCTTAAAAGGACGTGCCACCTGTACGCAAAGCTATTAAGAGTTCAGACGCGTTATGGGACGCGCGTGATGAAAGCCCAGAGACTTAGAGCATCAAGGGACTGTCGTAAAATAACAGATAAAAGGTAAAAAACTGAGAATGATCAAATCTCGATGATCGTAGATTATCTGATTTCAATTTTGCCTCCACGACATTCGCCGTTCGATTCTCGAGTGGTAACGAATTTCAAACGAAACGATCAAACTTTTGCTGTAAGCTCCTGTCTTCAATTTCGTTTCGGGAAAATTAGAAAAGATTTTGAAATCTAGTTGAAAACGAAATTAGGTGGTATTCCCTTTTCCTCGAGAGAAAAATTCCTATTTTGTTTCATTATGAAAAAAAATATAGAGGAGAGTTTTGGGAGTACATGTAACCTTAGGGTGGCCCTCATTTTTCAATTTTCAAATTTATCTGCTCTCACCCCCCCCCCTTCAATTTTCTTCGAAAGCCCAAAAAAATGATCTTCTCAAAATTTGAGCGAAATCGATTAATATTCAGGGGTGCCGCAAAGACTATGAAGTTTCCCATTGATTTATTATGGGAAAAAGTCAGCTTTTTGTAAATCTGATATTTGAACGCGATGATATATTAAAAATAATTCCGTATTTTAGTATATTGTTCAGAATTCTTTAGAGAATAAGAATCAATCATAAATTTTGAGGTTGAATGACTCTAAGCCTCTCTTATAGGACACCAAGGAAAACCCCATAAGAGACGAATTTGAATTTTACGTAATATTGCGGTTTATTTTTGCCGCTTTTTTGAAGATTGAAATATTTTTAGATACAACTTTGTTTCCTAAGAATATTCTTCAATGTTTGAAGAAATTTAAACAAAATTAAATAAGTAAAATGAAATACATTGTTAAAGAATTTCAATTTGCTTAAATATTACAAAGCATTCTTAGAAAATGAAGTAGTACCTGAAAATATTGCAATCTTTCGAAAAATGGCAAAAATAAAATATTTGAACAAAGTAAAATTGTTTGAAAAATTCAAATGTTTGTGAACTTTGCAAGTATTTTTAGAAAACAAATTATTACTTAAAAATATTAAAATCCGTCAAAAATTTAGTTATTCGCCTGCTTTTTTCTAAGTAAACTATATACATAAACAAATATGTATTATCGAAATATCTGTAAAATTATTTAAATAAATGATTTTAATGTAATCATTGATTAAAGAACTCACAACGTCTAGAAAATACGTTTATTTCGCGAATAATATGAAAAAATCAAATGTTTAAACAAATTATTGTTTAAGTAACTGAAAAATAGTTAAAAATGATTAAGTTTTCTCAAATTACCGACTAATGATTACTTATGAGAAACACACTTCAAAAAACGTTAATAAACCACAATATCACGTAAAATTAAAATATTTCACTTATGGGGCTTTCTTTAGGGGCCCATAAGAGTTGTTTAAAATCATTCACCCTCAAATATGAACCCCTAAATATGAACCGATTTGGCTCAAATTTGGAGATAGTTCTTTTGGCATTCGAACGAAACTACGAAGTGAAAGCAGATAAACTCGAAAAAAAATTGCACCAAATATAAATAAGAACCACCGTAATGTAATCTAGTTCTGTTTGCGTTACCGCTTTGGAATTAAAATTTCATCACAAGTTTTCAATCTATATTTCTCATTTGAATAAAATTATTTTAGGTGAATCCTACTCTCAAAGAAAGGAAATGTATATCACTTTCAATTTCCCTGAATTGAAAAAAAATTACTAGGAAGGTGGTCATTTAACATTTTTCATTTTAACACTCACGTAGAAATTTTCACTAGGTTTAAAATTTTTCAAAATTTGCAAAACTCATAAATCAACAATTTTGCCCTCAAGCGACAAAGCCAAACTTACTTAAATAATGGAACTGTCTAATGTTAAGAGGAATATGAGAAATAATGCAAAAAAATTTAAGTTATTTCTTTAAATATTTACATCTTGTGGCAAAATTCTTGTCCTTGCATAATATGTTGGTGAAAAAGAGAATTTTATGGTTGAATTTGACCCGTAAATCTCAATTTTAGAACAAAATCACAAATTTATGGGGTTTGGAAACATTTATGATGCTCTTGTGCATAGAATATTTTATGTGATCATTTATCAATCCTAATCAGAAATCGTAACAGACACAATAATTGTCACCATGACTAAAAAAATGGTCTTCTGAAATCCATTTATTTATTATGGCACCACACAAATTTTGGGAAATAGAACCAATACGAAACGTTACGAACCGTATTTCTATGCAAATAATTATTTTAAACGACAAAAAATGGTAAAAGCTTTTTGTGTGTGGTGAAAAAATTCCTTCTATAGTAGGTTGTCCTAAAAAAAGCTAATGTTTTGTTTTTGGATCCCGCATCCGCTAAACTCGTTCCATTTGGTGAAAAAATAAATGCTTTTTTTTATTTAAGAAAAGTTTAAACTGTGGTCCTGGAACCCTAAACAGGTTCAAAATGAATGAAACTATAGATTACCTCCAATTTCTGTAAAATATTAATTGTTTTTTCAAGAAACGCAACTGATAGTACCAGACGCTGAGGAAAAAAACTTGACCCGATCAGAGAAAAAAAAAACCACCCTTAAGTGTGAAAAATTACCCTATATATGGGTTGAAATATCATATTGTGGATTTTTCAAATCGTACACGCAATTATCTGAATATTTTAGTATTGCAATGTCTTGATACGACAAAGGAAAGTGGAAAATATATTTTAAAATTCAACCTCTATAAAAGGTAGTCTTTCACGATCAGGGGTGGTATTTTTGGTGTAATTCTGTCAAGTCTTTTTTTTCATCAGCGCCTCGTACCAACAGTAGTATTTCCTGCCAAACACTTATCATTTTAATGGAAATTAACGTTAATTTACAGTTTCAATCATTTTGGTATTGTTTGGTCCCAGGATCACGGTTCAAAATTTTTTTCAAACAAAATACGCATCTATTTTCTCACCAAATGAAACAAGTTTAGGGGGTACAATTTGAGTTTTTTTAGGACACCCTAATCTACATCCTCTTTCAACAATTTTCAATTTTGCGATTTAGGGTATTCAAACTTGAAGAGCATAACTTCCATTTTAACTAAATTTCATTTCTACCAAAATTTCAACTGAAATAATAAAGATTGGTGGAATTGAAAGCTAATTTTCTCTGAACTTTCACCGACGCTCCCAAACATTAGTTAGAAATTTGCAGACTAACATGAAGGTTTTTCTGCTCATAAATTCATTAAATTCTTCTGAAATTGCTCTCTTTAGGAGATCCCTAAGAATAATGGATGAACTGAAAAATCGGGTGATGGTCTATTACTGTAGGTTTTTCTCGACAAATTGCATTATGTCGATGAGAGACGCTGATAAGTTCCGTCGACGTGTATCAAAGTGCTGACGAACGAGGTTAGGGAAAATCGGCCACCGGAAGCATTAAGGTCTTTATCGTGGCTGGTGAACCCGTGTCTTACGAATTGACTTTTAAATTTTCGATTTTACACTTTAAATGACATATCTGCAATTTCGTCTATTAACAAAACGACTTCACTCTCATCTCGTGTAATTATAGTAGATAGTTAACTATATTAAGTGCAAAAGCGGACAGTACGACAGACTGCTTTCATTGATTCGTAAAAAAATTCTCCCAAACACCTTAAGGTACTTGAAATAACTCGGCTCTTTATTTCACCCATATTACGTCTACCCGGATGACTTGTTTGTTATAATGTTTCTACCG
>JAUMHM010000083.1:10249097-10262142 GCA_032362435.1 Melikaiella ostensackeni
TCCATTTTCCTCGTCACTCCTATCCGAAAAAATGGCTCCTACTTTACCGACGTTTCTAACTGGAGAATGGCCTTAAGTAGGCGAAACGTGGTATTTTTATGGAAAGAAATTCATGAACAATAAACCGAAGAAAAATCTCTTTTATTACCACAATCTTGGTCGAAAACCGTAACATCAACTTGTAATAATATAGTAATTGAATTTTAAAAAATTCCGAAAACATATCTTTTTTATCTAAGTCTGTCTAAAATTTGGGGATTTCACTTCAACTACTCATCAATTATCAGAAAGATACTTTCTGTGGAGACACGTTGAGCTTAACAACTTTCAGGTTGAAGATGGTTGAGGCTCATCGTGCTTGGCTATTGTGCGTAGTTAGACTCTAGACTTGTTTCGTTAACACTGCCGTGGCAAGTTTTTGGGGCTTGCTGAATATTATTGTGAGTTTGAGGATTACACTCAGAACTTTTTTAATGTGACTCGTATTATTATTTTAAAATTTTCAAATATCTTGGCTGTTTTATATGGAGACACTTCGTATTTGTTTTGTCAAACGTGATAGGCGTGGTTTTTGAGGGTTTTTAAATATTATTATGAGCTTGAGAATGTGATTTGGAGCTTTTATAGGTGGTTTATGCGATTGTTTCAATTAAAGAAGTTTATATCTGTTCTGCATGGAACACTTTAGATTTGATTGTTCAAAAGTGCTGGGGGTGGTTCTTGGGGGCATTTGCGTGAGTGGTGGTACCAGAGAAATTTTCCTGAAAAATAACTCAATTCTTTGATATATTTTTTTTTACTTATTCTTTGAGTTTTTCTTGGGGGTGGTTTTTAGTTTTGGATGGTTGATGTTGTTGAATAAGTTTTTGGTGTTTTGAAGAGCTGAAAAACAGCCCGAAATTCTGTGTACTGTAGTTGAAGTGTTGGTGGCCAGTACATCCACCCATATATCAGTTTTTTGGAAAAAAACCCTAAGATCGGAATTGGTGTACAAAAATAAAAATAGCCTAAAATTCTGATAAAATTATATTTAAGTCTTGTGCATTTTTTATTTTGAAGGTAATTTTAAGGTGATAGAGGCGTTTCTTTGAGAATAAGTTTATGCATTTTTGGAAAGCCCAAAAAAGCCCAAAATTCTGGCCTGTTTGATTTTTTCGACTTCTCAAATTTTCTGGACTGGTAGAGAAAGGTAAAAAATAATTAGCATTGAGGTAGTCGAAATTACGAATCCTGATGATAATATGGTATGGTATTCGGACATGGTGAAAGACTGTATAAAAGACTCTTTCAAGAAATTATATGGAGGTCATGCTATGAACCATAACAACCTTCACATTAAAGAATATACGTTAGACAATCTCGTTTCAAATAGTGGCAGAAGAATCGATATCGACGACATGAAATCCGTGATCAAGAAACCAAAGAATGGTTAAGCTGCTGATGTGGATGGTATCACCGCTGAAATGCTTAAAAGCGGTGGCGCATATTTCTTTGTGTGGCTCATCGAATTTATGCATGTGTGTGCTGTATATGGTGAAGTCCCAAATGATTGAAGAGAGGCGATTACCCAGTCTACAAGGGAAAGGAAAGGCCATGGGAATAATGCAGGAACGCATCTGGGGAGTCCAGTGTGGATTTATGCCAGGGAAATCATGTGCGAATCAAATATTCAGCTTAAGACAAATCATAGAAAAAGTTTGAGAATAAGCAGAAGAGAAAGTATCGAGTGAGTGATTTGCTTCTAAAAGCAATAAAAACAATATATAATGGTTGTAAAGCAAGTGCAAGAGTCAATGAAAAACTTAGCGATTGGTTTGATATTAAGCAATGCGTGAGGCGAGGCTGCGTTATGTCCTCCTGGATGTTGAATATATACATGGCCAAATGTCTAAGAATAGCTCTCTTAGACGAAGAAGGTGTTGATCTCGGGACAGTGAAAGAACGTGGACTAGCGTTCATAGATGATAAGATTATTACGGCAGAATCAGTCGATGATTTTAAGAGAATGATGAGCAGACTGGATACCAGCATAAAGAGTATGGGTCTTTTAATTGAGGAAAATAAGACAAAAACTATCGTGTTTGAAAGAAGGGGTGAGAAAACAGTTTGCAAGATTGCCTTAAGCAAAGAGAGGATAGAAAAAGTTGATGAATTCGTGTATCTTGGAAGTTTGTTTACTGCCGACAGAAAGATTGATGCATAGATATCCAGACATATAAACGAGGGTAGAATGATTATCGGCAGTGTATGATATAAGCTATTACTAGAAGTAAAAGTATAACGAATAAAGCTGAAATCGCAATACAATCAACTCTTCACATAATGCGCCTCGGCTTACTGCGTTTCTAAAATTCTGCCAGCTTCGTAGTAGCAGTACCGTAATGACGAAGCGGGCAGCTCGGACAGTCGCGTACATATTTCGCATTTATTTTTAAATACCCGCGAAAAATCCTCTTTTTTATTAATTAGTCTTCATTATTAAAAAGGGTCCATCGTTTATGATAACATAACTCTCCATTTGTACAAAATACAGTTAATTAATATCATGTGATTCTACTGGAAATGGTTCATATGACCCGGACTGTTTCCATCGTAGAAATTCTGGGAAGAGTCTCACGGTCGAAGTAAGCAATGCCCGAGACCCGAACTAACTCGAGAGTTGAATGCTGTTGAGCTCCCTCGTTACGGCCTGTTGTAACGCTTTCACCGTGCCGTAAAGATGTCCTTTCAGAGCGGTTTTGAAGCGGGGGAAGAGGAAAAAGTTTGGTGGGGAAACGTCGGGACTGTAGTGTGGCTGGGGCAGGGTTGCGATCTTGTGTTGGGCCAGGTGCGCTTCCACGCGGAAGGCTGTGTGGCTCGGCGCATTGTCGTGATGGAGCCGCCAGGAGTTGGCGATGGCTAGGCGGACGCGGTTGATGCTTTTTCTTAACCGTTCACGGACTTCCACGTAAAAAACTACGCTAACGGTTTGTTCTTGTTGCACAAGTTCACTGTGGATCACTCCTTTCGAATCAAAAAAACAGATGAATATGCTTTTCTACTTCGACTTTCTCATGCGAGCCTTTTTCTGGCGTTGGGACGCAGGAGTGTGTCATTCAGCGCTTTGACGTTTGGTCTCAGGGTTATACTACAGTCCCGTCGTTGCCCCGCCAGACTTTTTTTTTCCCCGCCTCAAAACCGCTCTGAAATGACATCATTACGGCTCTGTGAAAGCATTACAACAGGCCGTGACGAGGGAGCTCAACAGCATTCCGGCCGTCGTCTTCCAGGAAGCATACGGGAGTTGGAAATCTCGCTGGCAGCGATGTGTGGATGCAGAAGGGTCCTACTTTGAAGAATATTCAGCGCATGCATCATTTCTGTCAATAAATATTTTGAAATCGACTCAATCCGACTACTTCAAAGACAGACCCTGTAAGGAGTCGTGGAAACACAAGAGCGTGCATGAAACGATGTATGGATCCCCGGTAGTATAATGAGGCTAGAACCGAAAGAGTTGCTCTGTCCCTGAAAGGAATTTGGCTCAATTGTATAATAATAAACAGACGCATTTTGGTAATGCAGTCAAGTGATCTGATGAAAGTGATCTGCATAATTTGACATATTGGGTAGTCTTGTATAATTTTCAACCCACCATCCACGGGCGGAGTTGCAGCCAAGTGCTGAATGGGGGGACCTACCGCTTGAGGTGGAATCCTCGCGTTCTTCAACTGTAATGTTGAATTTTTAGTTGTTTTCTCTCATTTGCTTTTCTATGGCTGAAAGCATAATTATTGTTCATGAAAATATGACGAATGACCTTGACTCGTATTTTGTACAGCAAAAAAGTGTAGCAAAGGAAAGTTTGATTAAAGAATTGCTTCGAAAAGTATCGTGCCGTCAGACTACAGACGTAATAACCGAACATGCCACTTAAAGAAAAAAACACAGGTTATTCCATAATAAAATAATAAATATCAAATTCTTATCAACAATTTTCATGAAGAAATTAAACAATATATATTTCAAAAATATTTTAGATGAAATTACATATAAACGTAACGAGTAGAATTGTTGAGAATCTATCAAGGAAGAAATTAGCTATGGATTTGATACTACGCGCGATTAGGGTGGGGTAAAATGAATTAAGTGTTTTAATGATTCTTGGTTTCCTATTTTGAAGCAAACACTTGTACATAAGTCGTGATGGTGGAGGTGACGTAGCCTAATTACAAGCTAGTAGTAAGTTGTTCTAATAAAGTTCTAAATGAGTTGATATATTTTCACTAAATAATTACAACTTTTCCGCCCATCGAATTAGTAAATATTTTGATCAATGTCAACTTGGAAATTTTTCACTTATTTTTAGATATTGCCTCTCTTATTGTAATTGAATTAGAAGAATTTCACTATTCATGAGAAAAATGCAAAAAGTCGAAAATACTCAAAACAGCGTCTGTTTTTCTGAAAATCAAAAGTTTTTAATTTGTTCGCGGAATTTTATTCATGAGTTTGTCAATCAATTGAAATTTCCCTATTCAAGATTTAATTCATAAATAACAATTAGTATGAATAAATAAGCAAGAATATTCTCAAAAAATTGACTGTGATGGTAACAAAATATAGGTAACTACCACCATATGTTGACAGGCCTCGCTGTTTTTCTATTGAGGATTTAAAATGTTATTGAGGAATCAAAATTTGAAACTAATTTAATTATATAACTCATTATAGAATAATATGAATACATATAAAAAAATCGAACCAGAAACGCGAGTCTTAATTTAAGAATATGATCATTAAGACCGATAGAGTCCTAAGTAAATTAGTTTCCTCTTTGATCTAAAATCAAAACAAATTCAACAATCTCTTTAAAAGTAGATGTTTCGGCATTTTTGTGATATTTGTGAGTAGGCTTCTGTATATGCATTATACTGTGAACCAAGCCGAGCTCGAACACTTTGACTAAACCAAAATTTCTTACTTGACAACTAAGATTAAACTTTCTTTCTTCTTACTTTTCAGTGATACCATTTTCTTTCAAGGCTTCCAAAATTATTGTAACAGGTCACAAATCAATCTAATAAATCACTAGAAATAATTTTCAGTAGGTTAGAGTAACAAAAAATGGTTTGTAATATTATATTAAAAGTTACGAACAATATTGGGTCAGGGATGCCGCAGATGTGACAGGCGGCATAAAAGATACTACATTCAACTCTCGAGTTAGTGCGGGTCTCGGGCAACAAATGTTGAATCTAGTTATCATGGAGAATAGACCTTTTTTAATAATGTAGACTTATTAATTCTTCCCCTGTCCCCCGGATTCCCTTGTCATAGAGTGCGAGCTGGCAGAATTCTAGGAAGGCAGTGAACCTAAGCGCAGTATATTGAGAGTTAAGTGTATGTTCACGCCCGCAAAATTCATTCTGTGTGAAAGACGCCGCTGGTTAACAAATCGCAGATATGGCAGTTGGGTTCGAGAAACTTGCCGCTCTTTCGCCACTTTGGAGAAAGATTTCCACTTTTTTTCTTGGCCGCAAAGAGACTTACCGCATGTGACTTGATATGGGCCCTTGACCGAAATTATCTCAAATCAGCTTTCGTTTTATTTGAATAAATATTGAATCTACTCTCATCAAACAGTTTACTTATTTTAAAAAAAACGTTCGATTCTCCTCAATCATTGCAGTAACATTTGAATATGAAGAAAATATCAAAAATTAACCGAATACGTGTTTCGAAAATTTTGAGCTACAAGTCAACGTAATATATTGAGAGTCTTGCATTTTTAAACATTTAAAGAAGAGGAGGCCGTCAAGTAATGTGACAACTTTTCTTGAAATCATTGACATTTCCGGAAAGAGGCAGTAGTATTAAAGAAGTTCCATTCAATTTTTCATTTCTCTCAAGTGAAAGCATAACTTAATTTGTAGCTTTACGTCATAACCTTACAAGTATAAGAAGACGAAATGAAAAAACATCACGTGCATCCTAAACTATGACCCCAGACAGATTTATGTGTAAGCATCTTCGGTGAACGTTAACTGAAATTGAAATCTTACATAAAGTATAAGTGAAAAAAATAAATTTCACTTTTCCATACACATATCAATATATAGAAAAATACTGTACGAAGTCAAAAAAGTTAGTCAAAATATAAGATATAAAAAAATATATAAAATATATATAATCACTTTTCCATACACATATCAATACATACATATGTAGAAAAATACTGTACGAAGTCGAAAGAATAACTGAAGGGCACTTTTGAGTGGATGAAGAGAAGAAAGACACACGACACAACGCGTGTGTCAGAGCTTTGGAGGTCTTTCCACAATAGGACTTTATAAATCGACACAGCGTCGACACAGCGCGCATCACGTTGATGCTGCATCGACATTGTGGCAGCACCTTGCATTACACTTTCGAGCCATGATTTCACTCGACTCAGGCGCGACTCCCTATATCAAGGTCTAAGATGTTTACACATCAAAAACAATTTGGGAAATTCAGCATGTTTGTATTTCGAGATGGGAATCTTCCAAATTCTCAACTGATTCTTCAAGAGATTGAGACGATCTCACATTCCACGGTAGGCTTCGATGGTACTCAACCCAAACTGTCTGCCACCTCCTTGTTTTCTTCCTTTCTCATTACCGTGATACCTCATGATCATTTTGAGGCCATGAGGAATATCGTTGGAGCCGTTTTTGGAAAAACAGTTCTTTATTTCCTCGAGAGTTCATTGGGTATAATTTTGTAGCAATAACATTGAAGTGGTGAATAATTGGCATAAATTCTTCACTTTGGCACTTTAAAAGAGGCTCTATATGTTGAACATATCGCTACAACCAAATCCCTCTAAACTGTTTAAAAATAGGTGGAAAAAGTTGTAAAAATTCAGCTTTTCCGAAATTTCTCCCTTCTGGTGCTACTTAATGCTTGGGCATGTTTTACGAGAACTGGTGGGCATAAAATCACCTACAAAACTAAACAAAATCGAGCGTCACACCCCCAATGTTTGAAAATATAACTGACAAAACTTATTTTTACCAAAAAATTTGACTACAATATTTTTCATTGTGCACGGTAAATAATAATATTCAAAATTATACTGAAATGAATATCATTTGGATATGCAACAAAAATGATACCAAAATCAAGAGCATTTTGATCGCCCGCAATGAATGATCGATTTTTGAAATCATAATGAACTGATTCGGGATCGTGTCTCAATTCAAGCCAAGATGGCCGACGTTCTCAGAGTACTTTAGCTCATATGAGAGCATATATGATTCTTCATCGTGCAGTGTACTTGAAAATTAAAAAAAAAGAAACTTCATAAAAAAATATATCTCCTGCTGTGTAGTTCTCACTTGCGCATGGTTAGACAGAATATTTAGGTCATTACATCCGCGCCAAAAACTGCCGGCTATTTTGTTCAGACTGGCAGATGTCCCTGAAAGCAAATCAAAATGATTCGAATGGACAAATTATTATGATCTCCAGAGTCAAGCGATCGCTGAAGCAAAATGCTCTGCAACAAAAATGATCCTTTTTTTACTGTTTATTTTTTCTAAAATAACTCAGTTCCTGTGCATCATAGTTAAAAGTTGTCCTTGAATAAGTTAGAGTGGACTTAATTTCTTAAGAAATAGAAAAAATACAATGCTCTAGCCTCAATAGAACTACACTTGTGGCTTCCTGAATCATATCTTTTCCACGGCACTTATATAGACGTTAAGTTTCTTTCGAAATTTCTTGCTTTGGCTTCACTGAGTGTGAAAAAGTACTGAAAAAATAACGAATGAAACAGAAGCAAGAAATTTCAAAAGAAACTTAGCGTCCATATAAGTACTATAAAAAAAGGTCTTATTCAGAAGGCCATAACTGCCGTTGTATTAGAGCTGGAGCATTGTTTTTTCTTTAGTTTTTCAGGAGATTTTATGCCCTTCCATTTACAGCATACCTAAGCATTAGAAAGCACCAGAAAGAAGCAATTTAAAAAGAACAACTCTATACTTAGAAACCCCCTCAAAAAAACAAAAAATTGACTTTCTTCAAAAACGGCTCCAACGATATTTTTCATTTCGGTCTTAATGGGATTGTGAGATATCGCAGTAATGAGAGTAGAAAAAAGTTGGGAGGTAGCAGACGTTTTGGGTAGAGTTCCATTGAAGCCGATCGCGATTCATTATATAATTTCTGACCATGTCCGACTTTCCCCTTTAAATTCAGATTTTTGTATAAAAACCGTTCTACAGCAGGAGGCAAACGTCTTTTCTGAAAACCAGTTTCCGTTCTATAACAGATCGAAATCTGAATGAATAGAATTATAATCATGTAGAATAGATAATCCTAAATATTGGAATAAACGCAAATCAGAATTCGAAAAAATTAAAGTTTTAATAAATACTAATTCGAAAAAATAATAATTATGCCCAATCGTAATTCGAAGAAATAAACATTCGAATAAATGGTAATCCGGAAAAAAAGATTATAAAAAATAGTCTTTTAGCTTTTCAATTGGAGATGTAGAAAAAAATCTTTTGGTCTTTCTTGAAACAGTCAGTACATTTGTGCACTTTTCTGTATTACTTTCGTGCAATTTACGTATTTTTGTGTACTGCAAGCCTGCATTTAATGAACTTGAACCTGTCACTTCAATATTACAATCTTTTACTTTTGAATAAAATCCTTTTCTGATTTTTTTTTCAAAGGCAGAGGATTGAAGAAGTTCCACTTAATTTGTTAGAAAATTATCACAAGACAGTACACATAGAATTCACATTCCGAAAGAGCACTGCTCAAATAGAACTAAAGTACTAAAAGAGTTTAGAAAACATCCCATGTCCCAATAGTTGTATTGTATGCTGAATTTTATTGAGACTATAAAGCATTTTGCAGGAGAAAATGCAGTTATTAGAGGTAAATAGTTTTATTTTATACTAAATTTTATTGCAAACATGCATATAACTCCGACTTGTCATTTTAAAATATTATAGAACTCACGACATTGGTAGAGAATGGAAAAATTTCTCAAATTTAAGTTAATGAATTTTTTATATTTTTAAAATCTAGTATATCGAATAATGTAAAAATTATTGTCAAGAGATTACCGAAACTTCTCAATAGCAGCGGAAGAAGTCAGAAAATGTTTTGCAAAATACGTGCATTTATTATAGGTAAATAGTTTTATTGGACACTAAGTTTTATTGCAAGTTTGGACAGAACTGTGACACGGTAATTTTCAAAATTATTAAACTCATGTCTTGGGTAGAGTTTGGGAGTTTTGTATAAATCAAGTTCATAAATTTTATTTATTTTTGGAACCTCGTATATTGAGTAATTTTAAAGTGATAAAAAGATTACTTAAAGTTTTCATTGACACCGGAAGAGATTATAAAACTCTGCAATTCTAAAACGTATCATAATCACGTAATCACGGTTTCAGTGGATATTAGGAAGTTTTGAGCATACAAGTTTATAAATTCCTTATATTTTCATCACCTTGTTCATCGAATAATGTAAAAATAATAAAAAAGATAACTAAAACTTTTCAAGATGTCCTGAAGAGTTTATGAAATATTTTTCAGAACACTTTCATTCTGTAGAGGTAAATAGTTTCATTTCATAGAAAGTATGCTCAGAACTCCGACACGGCAATTAAAAAAATCACCAAACCCATAACTTTGATATTTGTAGTCGACATTAGGAACGTCCTCAATGATTGGTGCCTTCCCGGTGAAAAGGTGTGAATTGAAGCGAATTGGAAAGATTTCAAATATCGTCGAAGTCGTCACGTTTTTAGTCAAAAACAATATCGTTTCTAACAGAATACATTTTAATTTACTTTTTCCAACAAAATTGGCCTTATTCTACTCTCGCTTACTTTTACATACGTTTCAAAACATTTTTATTCTTTTGAGAATAGTAGAATTGAAATCAATACAAAGGGATGGTCGGATATACAGGTAGTTGCGGGCTTTGAATCGAATGTCCCATGAATTATTATTGAAACGTGATTTTGATGTGTGTATTTTTTAAGGTGAGGCTCGCATAATCAGCGAACATATGTTATTATCCGAACCCTTTTTTTGAGTACGAACGTCATATTACTGACGGTTTATTTTAACAATATGCACATTGTCGAATAAAAAGTACACAATATAATAATTCCGGAGAGTGTAACCCATGCGGAAAAATTATACATAAGTTTTTCCACTGTGTATAGTTTTTCTGCCTGGAAATGTAACAAGGAAAAATCACACCATATATAACACTATATAACACTCAGTGAGTGTTTGCTTAAAAATCACAGTAATGTATGTAGAAAAGCCCAGTTATAACCTCCTTCCACCTAAAGTACATGCAGCGCCTATACTTCACCTATTAAGGCATGAGATTTTCATGCTTAAAGTCTTTGAGAATATGTCATTTTTGACTTCTTTCGAAATCCTTTTCAGAAATTTCAATTCACACCTTCTTATCGGGTTTTTACTCTATAACCTCATTTTCGTGAACATTAAGAGAGTGGTTGCATTCCTCGTATAAAACACAATTATTTTCATCAAGAAGGGAGGGGTGTCGATGAGGCCTGTATTTCCTCCTGTCCCATATTTCGTAATTCTTTCTTGTGTGTACAGTATTGCAGCCGTATTGAAATTAAAAAATCTGCCCGCAACGTCTTCGTTCTTCATGTACATTATTTTCACATAACTTGAAAACGGAACAAGATAAAAACTATGACTCCAATCTAAAAATGGTCAAAGAGACTTTTAAAGTTATTTTTGAGGCGAGAAATTAACGAAATTGTTCTATATAATTGTACCACAAAAAAGCTTACCAAAAGAAATTCTCATTTCAAAATTCCTTCGAAGAGTATTGCCGTCAGACCATACAGACAGATTGTAATGTTCGCTGAAACCATTTTTTTTTTACTCAGGTGGTATCAAAACATGGAAAACTGATAGAAACTGGGTATTAAATCCAGATTGCGTTCGTGTTTTCCAACTAAAATCTTTCAGATACTTCCGAAAGTATTAAAATTTTTGAGGAATTTCTCATGTCAAACTGTCGATCTTGAAAAATGAAATATTTTGAGCCATGGACACATTTTTGCTGGAAATAACTAGTTCTCGAGTAAAATCAGGCAGACCAGTTTTTGATGTCTTACTTTGGGTCTTATTTCTAACCTGAGCATACTCTTAGCTATTCCAGAAACTCTCATATTTTACTCATTTCTTGAAACAGAAACATTATAGAGAGTATTATGATTGACGTTTAATAGCATATACAAGATCAACTTATTGAGAGCCTTTCTTTGTATAATATGCATATTGAATAAATACAAAATTTATCTATATTAGAAACTTTGTTCCGATGTTTCAGTTTGCTTTGACTGGTCTCGAGTTACCAAAAAGAAGGCTTCTAAGAAGGATGCAGAGCATCTTCTACAGTCGGAAAATGGGCCTCCCATTAAAGCAGGTATGACCCTTCTGATAATGGACGATCGATACTACGCATGGCGAGGCGACAATAACATAGCTAATGCATTATATTATGATACAAAAAACACTAAGGGTCGTGGTACTATTGCTTCTAATTTACCGGTTGAAAAAGACACGAAGAATCGTGATCACATATATGCTTCTAACGATGAGCGAGCTGCAAGGAAAGGTGTAGGCCTGACAGTGGGAGAGCACCTTCGAGCAAAAGGCGGTGGGTGTTGCACCAGACCACGCACAACGTCACCTCACCGCGGACATGGCGGTTAACAATCTATAAAAATATAATTGAATAAAATTAATCCATGAAAAACAACTGCTTTTATTTCTTGACATATTCATTTAAGTAGGATTTTATTGAAGCTTGCAGTTTCACCAGTGGCCAAATATATATGTATAAAGATTTTTTTTATTGACAGATATAACCTATTTCGCAGTTTTCGTGTTACCACACTCACATTTAATTTCATAATTAACCCGTCGAGAATTTTTTCAGTGATAATTCTTTGCTACCCTTTGGCTGTATGATAAGGGTAATTTTCTACATACAGGGCACTTTTGTAATGAGAAAATCTGTCCCAAAATTGTTTTCGAAATTGCATTCCTTGTTCAACTTAGATTCATTAGCACCAAACAAAGAACTTGTAAAAATATTCACTCTAAAAACTTATTTTTTACATTCCCAGAGCATTTTGACATTTTGTATTTTATATGTTTCACTAATTGAGGCTTATTATTTTAAGAAAGGCTATTCAATAAAATAAAAACGAAAATTTTTTGTAAAAATAATTATAAAATCAAAATAAAATTAATATCAAACATTGAAATATTATATTATATTTGCTGATTCTGATATCTCCGTATATAAACTTCAGTTATTCGCTTGAAAACCTTACTGTTCATTACCTTTCTTGCAAAAATTTTTTGGAAGGGTAGTACTTTATTATCAGGTCTCCCCGAGGAGAAGTCAAAAGTAAAATTACGATGATAGATGTTACTTCAATTAAATACAACACTAAAAGTCTTCCCAAAGTTCTAAACTACAAGAGATCTCAAAATTTTTTTGCGAACGGTTCTATCCCACTCTAGTTTATATTTTTATCATCCATTCATTCAGTTTTATTGCGAAATGTGAAAGTTATTACCAGTTACGTCGATGGTAAGTTATCAAAATATGCAACGTAATCTCGGAATTTTTCATAATTTGCAATTAAAGTTTTTAATTTGTTTTCTCCAAACATGGCGAATAAGTAGTGGGATGGTTTTTTTTTCAATTAAGGACGAACATCAAGCCCAAAATGATATTCCCAGTACTCGACCGATAGCCATTTATGTATCGACGTAACCATAAAATAATTTTTGTGGACAGTCATATTTCAGTACATATTTTTGTCTGTATTACTCTCAAATTGAAATATGAATGATAGAAATTATACCTTTTGAGATGAATTTCAAGAACATCAGGCATACATTTTGAAATAGTTCATTATATATTTCCTGTTGGGTTGTAAAGTATGCCTTGGGCATGTGCGGACATGCTTTAAAGCCATTTT
>JAUMHM010000083.1:10285225-10295533 GCA_032362435.1 Melikaiella ostensackeni
TTCACTTTTGCATTTCATGCCCCACGCGACGCAAAGCCGATTTCTAGCTGTATACTTTGACAGTTAAATTAAGTTAGATTCTAACCCACCACTAATCGCCAAGTATAATAATTAATAAATATTTATAAATAACCAGTGATGTATTGCAGTAAACCAACATGCAATTACAATCATAATTTGTTCTTAAATCATAATTTGAATTGTGCGCTAAGCACAGTGGTACGAAAATGGTGGTCGAGCACTCCTTTGATGAATAATCCTTCAATAATTGATAAATATTTATAAGTTAACAATGGTGCATTGCAGTGAACCAACATGCAATTACAATCACAATTTGTTCTCAAATCATAATTTGAATTGTGCGCCAAGCACAGTTGTACGAACATGGCTGTCAAGCACTCCTGTATAATCTAGTACTTTAGGTTGAATGTCTCCAAGCCAAAAATTCACATTCGTGTAAGTGCATTTATGTTTACCAACACACCAATTAACCTTAAAAAGATGTTAACAGAAAAGTCCTTGTATCATTTAAAATCACATAAAATTTTTACAACTTGAGTTTATGTATTCAATATCTTCGTTATTGTGTCCATTACAAATACATTATGGCCTTAAAAGTTTTTTATTAAATTATAATAATTGTCAAGTTGAAAGTTAATTCTCTGAAACTTGTTTCTTTTTGTGCCAATCTGTCAACAAAAGTGGTTCTTTTGTACGACATAATTTGATTCCTTTGGACACATTTTCGAAAATGAGTAAATTTCACACCGCAGTAATTTTGTTTTGTTACATCTCCATTGGAACCCAAAAATTGATTCTTTTTAACACTCTAGTTTTTTCTGTGATCGTTATTCATATTGAGCAATACGAACATTGAAAGCAATTAAATTGTTTTTCAGTTTCATCATTGCACGTAACAGCGATCGTAGCTGAAATTCTAGATGAGTTTGTGAGAGAATAATCTGAAATCGAATTAAAACCGTAGTTTTTTTCTGTGCTTTTCACAAAATTATGCCCGCGAGTTAGTTTGCGGTGCATAACAATGCATGAATCTGTATTTCAAAGCCCATAATGCCTGCATGATTTCAGCACTTTCACCGCAAAATCATCACATAAAAAACTTAAATTTGGTCACACAATTCAGTATCCTCAAATGTTTAAAGTTGATACCCTATTTATTCTGGAGTTAAGAAATTCATTTTACTTTCTCATAGAGGATGATCGAAATATTTGAAGTATTCCTAACCAATTATCAGTAGATAGAATAAAAAAGAAAAGAATTAAACGACAGCGATTTGCAATCAACCAAGGTCTATACAAATAAATCGAAATCTTCGACAAAATTTTAAATTTATACTGCTATAAACGAAACTGAATTCTATTTATGCAATTGGCTGATCTTATATAGACTCCGCATACATTCCTTTTTTTTCCGCTTCATAATTCTTTGAATACCAAGATATTCAGTTAAATTCCATGCGCGGCTTCTTTCGATATCTATGCATACTGCATAGAATATCTTACTTCCTTCTATGGGCCTTTTTCAATACGAATGGAGATTCCTCTTTAGTAGCGTTCCAATAACGGAAAAATTCTGTGTTTAATTTTCCGCCTGAAATTGGATTGAATACGAAGAAAGGAATTCTTCCCAAGTAATGTGCATTTTGTACATTTTTACAGCCATAAGGCCTATAAATTTTTTCATTCCATTTTATTCACACAGTAAATCCTCAGATATCGAAAGTGCTGCAGCTCAATTTAATCTTCTATTTAATATCGAAATCATCCAATCTGGCATATCGAAAAATCTACATACCCGGCTTCACGATCTTAGCAATCGATAGTTGCGTTGTTTTTTTGCAAACAGACAGAAAGAAACAAGTTTTAAGTTGAATTAACTTGAAACGCTTCAAGGGAGGAGTCTCAAGTATAATTTTCAAAAAATCGATATTGTTTTTTGCATAAATTAATGCACTGCCATGTTAAGAATGTAAATTCAAAAGTCTTGGAACGCATTTCTGCGTATTATTTAGGGAGGAGTCTCAAGTAAATTGCTATGAATAAAGTGATTTTCGAGACGGTTCAAACGTAAGTCACGTGGTTTGTTGCACACAGCCTCAACGTTGTGGCAAAAAGTGGTAAGTTCCTCATAAGATTGACCAAAAGCTTTAATCATGTTTTTCTCGAAATCACTTTTTCCAAATTGGCGTGCAACATGACTCATGAATAAATTGATAGAACAGATAGCACCTGCATGTACTTATACATAATTAAATTCTCCCCAAATGAACCTCAGTTTCAAATGTTACTAAATTTCTAACTCATTTTATAACATAATTAAAGATGAACTTCCTTTCGAAAAAATCGTGTCATTTTGTTGAGAGCCTTGTATTACTATCAATTATGCATTTTTTGTTGAACATAAAGGTTCATAGGGCGTTAAGTTTTTATAAAGAATCTAAATCTTTTTGGTTTTTTGTCCTAGGACAAAAGCAAAAAGCTCTACATTGTACGCCGATCAGCCCAATCAACATTGAGGCTGTGCGCAACAATCCACGTGTCTTACATTTTAACTGACTTAATTGACTTGTAAATCCCTGTTTTTCATTCTTAAGATAAACGAAAATATATACTAAAACTTTCACAAAGTTTCATCTCGACACTTTTAGAAAAAAATTCTCGAAAATAACTTTATTTGTAGCAATTTACTTGACACTTCCCCCTTAGACCCCTGAAATTTCATGTAAAAGTATTGCATTTTCAATAAAATAGATGAATTTTCATCTAAATAGATGAATTTTCAACAAAACAGTTGAATTTTCAGCCAAGATAGATTTTCCAGTCAGTAAAGAAAAAGATATTATTCCAAAATGTTGAATTTTTAAGACAAAACGGCGAATCCACAACAAAAAAAATCAATCTTCTACCAAGAAGATCAATTTTCCACCAAAAAAGATTAATTATACACCGAATAAATGAATTTTCAACGAAATAGTTGAATCTTAAAGTAAAAAAGACTGATTTTCAACCAAAAATAGAAAAGTTAAATTCTCAGTTAGCAAATAATTAATTTTTAACAAAAAAAAGAATTTTCTATAAAACAGTTCTATTTTAAACCAAATAGTTGAATTTTCAACTGAGAAGATTACATTTCTGCCAGGAAAGACGAGTTTTCAACGAAATACATGAATTTTTAACTAAAAAGTGTAATTTTCTACTAAGAAAGTTGAATTTTCAATAAAATAGTTGAATCCATAACTGAAGCAGATCAATTTTCAACTAAATAGTTGCAGTTTTAGCTAAAAAAATTCATTTTCTACCAAAAAAGTCAAATTTTCAACAAAATACATAAATTTTCAACCAAAGAAATGAACTTTCAACTGAAATGATGAATCTGTGACCAAAAAAATGAATTTTTAATAAAGTAGTTCAACTTTCAACCAAGTAGTTGAATTTTCGAGCAAAAGATGAATTCTCAACAAAAAAAATGTAATAATTGATATAGCAACTAAGATAGAATTTCATTTTAAATGAAAAAACAGTTGAATTCAACCGAGAAGACGAACTATCAACAAAATACGTAGTTAAATTTTACACAAAAAAAAATTTCATTTGAGAAACGACAAAAATTTCAATCAAATTGTCGAATTTTTAAACACATAGTTAAATTGTTAACCAAAAATGATGACTTTTCAACGATATTGTCGAATTTTCAACAAAATAATAATTAAGTTTCCAATAAAATAGAGAAATTTTTAAGCATAAAAGATGAATTCTTAAGGGGTTAGGGTCAGTCGCAAGGCAAAAAAAACCAATTTTTTTGAGAATTTTTTTTGAAAACATGTTTTATTACTCATTGAAAAATGTTCTACAGCTCGAATAATACACATTTCAAGAAGTTACAGTAATTTTTAAAGGTAAAAATATCGATAAACAAGCAATTCATGGCCAATCTGCCAGCAGAGGTCCAAAAAAAAGGTGTTTTGCGGTGCGCATCATATCTGCAGAAGGGCTTTACCGCTCATTACCAAATTTTAACCTGTTATTTTCAACATAATTTTGAAGTACTTGAACGATTGATATTTTAAATTTTATATATTCTTTTTAATCGAAAAATGAGCGATTCTTTTAAGGGAAATAAAAATTTTGTGTTTACACATCTGTCATTTTCTTGAAAATTCAAATTTTGATTTAATTCCTCGTTCAAGTACTTGAAAATTATGTTGAAAATAACTGGTTGAAATTTGGTAATGATCGGTTAAGCCGTTCTGGAGATATCATGCGCAACGCAAAACACCTTTTTTTCACCTCTGCAGGCAGATTGGCTATAAATTGCTTGTTTTTCGATATTTTTACCTTAAAAAATTACTGTAACTTCTTAAGATGTATATTATTCGAATTGTAGAACATTTGTCAATGAGTAATTAAACCTCTTTTGGAAAAAAATTCTCAAAGAATCGTTTTTTTTTGGCCTTGCGACTTACCCTAACCCTTGAAATTTTCAACCAAAGTATAGTTTCAACCAAATAGTCAAAGCCACAACTGAAACAGATTAATTTACAATCAAGCAGTTGCACTTTTAAATAAAATGATTAATTTTCTTCCAAAAAGATGAATTTTTAACAAAATACATGAATTATCAACCAGATAGTTGAATTTTCAACCAAGAAGATTACATTTCTATCAAAAAGACGAATTTTCAACAAAATAGTTAAATTATCAACAACAGACATGAACTTTCAACTAAAATGATGAATCTCCAACAAAAAAAAAATTTTTTTAAAACAGTTAAACTTTCAAAGAAGTAGTTGAATTTTCAAGCAAAATAGATGAATTCTTAACAAAAAACATAATAGTAGGTATTTCAACCAAAAAATATTTTTATTTTATAACTAAAACAGTCGAATTCATTAAAAAAACGAATTTTTAAGAAAATAGTTGAATCCCTAACTGAAAAAAATTATTTACAACCAAAAAGTAGCATTTTTAACTGAAAATATTAATTTTCCACCAAAAAAGGCGAATTTCTAATCAAGAGTTTTGTATTTCTACCAAAAAGACGAATTCCCAACAAAATACATGAATTTTCAATTAAATAATTGAATTTTCCCCTGAAAAATGTAAATTTATAACAAAAAAAAACGAATTTCCAACAAAACAAATAAATTTTTAACAAATATATAAGTTTTTAACTAAAATGATGAATCTTCGACTAAAAAAAAGGTTTCAACAAAATAGTTTAACTTTCAACCAAGTACCTGAATTTTCAACCAAAATAAATTTAAATAAACTTTGAAATTAATTTTTAGTTCTTTAAAAATATTATTTCAGAAATCTTGAAATTTTCTGTTCTAAAACTAATTTGATGAAAGTTCTACTTCTATTTGATTCACAGAATTTATATTTCTGTTTATTCCCTATGTTTATAAAATCTTAGTAAGATTTGAGGGGGGGGGTGTCGGAGCAAATTTCACGGTATCTTACATGAGGGTGGCGGGGTTGTAAATTCCAGAAAAACGCCTCACTTAATTTGTGAACGACCCATAAGCTTTTATTTTTTAATTTACTGAACATTTCTTTTCACTACTACGTGATTCACACCTCGGCCTTTTTCTTACAATAGGACAATACTTTGTATTTTACGAACTTCTCTATTTTTTGAAGGGGCCTCATAAAAAACTTTGCAGGGGGCCTCCACGTTTCTAGTTGCGCCACTAGTAATTATAATTAGAAACAAAAAATATTTTTTTTTGGGAATTTTGCAATTAATTCTGAAGTTATACGCGCATTGATGATATTATCTTGAGCTTTCCTTTAAAAGATATAATGCCATAAATTTGATAAAATATGGCAAGGGACACGTTACCAGATGACATTTATTTAAATTTAATCAAATTTATTTTGATACCGAGTACAGTAAAAATAATTGGGACGTAGGGTATTGTGGGAAAAAATAGGCTTGATAAAAAACCTGTAATTAGAAAAATCGTTCCTTTAAACACAAGCGTATAATTTTCCAAGGACATGATATTGTTAATTTGTTGATTTGGCTCTTAAACTGTGAACATTCAAAATTAAACAAGTTGCCGTTTCAAAAAAAGAATTCAAATTATATGAAAGCCAATGTATCTGTTTTAATATTTACTTTAATTCGTGACTATCATTAATTATATTTTATAGTTACTTTAAATGTTAGCATATGTTTTAATTTAATAGTTGGGCAATTAAAATAAGGAACATGTTATAAGAGCACGTAGCGCGCTATTTTTGCTAGTTATTACAATAATTACAATCAGTCGGTAATAATGTCAGATCATATTTCTTCAATAATGATCATTTTTGAATTTGAAAATACTGTTCTCTTGGTGTTAATTTTTTTTCTGACCATTGAGCTGAAAGGGCTTTTGTTTATCAGCTTGATTTAAATTTCACGTTTTCATGTTTTATTTCTTTCTCTCGAATTCCGATGCAATCAAAGCAGAGTAAATCTATATTGTTCTCATCAATAAAGGTTAACCATTATCGGATGCTGTTGCAAACCAATATCGACCTGGACATTCCGATCTATTATTTTTTAAGCAGCAATAATAGAAATAGACAACTTATTTGTAGATACGTGCACAGTTAAATACGATTTGTTTTTTTCAGTTGCCAAGGGAATGCATAAATGAAAATCGTCAGTCGTGTTAAAAATTGGATTCTTATGCAAACAGAAGTTTCGTGACTGCAAAACTGAATGATTTTACATCTTCAATTTTCAAAATTCAACTATGTATTCCAAAAAACCATTTGAAATTACATTATTTCAGACTCTAAACATTCATTCGCAAATCTAGAAAACTGAATTAATTCCAATTTTACATTTTCATAATTGAATGTGTTTTGATTTTAAATCTTGAAAGTTGAACTATTCCAAGAAAAGTATTTGAAATTCCATCGGGTTGAACAATAAACATTCCAAATTGATAAATTTCGAATTGTAAATCGTAAAAATTGAAAAACTATAAATTGCAAATCTAGAAATTTGAATTCATTTCAATATCACATCTTCAAAATGGACAATGTTTCGATTTTAAATCTTGAAAATTGAACTATACCAAAAGAAAGCATCCAAAATTACATCATTTCAAACACTAAACATTCCAAATTAATAAATCTTCAATTGTCCATCGTAAAAATTCAAGAACTTCCAATTGCAAATCTAGAAAATTCAATTAATTTCAATTTCACGTCTTCAAAATTGACTGTGCTTTTATTTTAAATCTTGAAATTTGAACTATTCTAAAAAAAAGAATTTGAAATTACTTCATTTTAAACTCTAAAAATCCCAATTAAATGAATCTTCAATTGTGAATCATAAAAATTGAAAAACTTTAAATTGCAAATGTAAAAAACTGAATTAATTCCAATTTTATATCTTCAAAATTGAATGCGTTCTGATTTTAAATCTTGAAAGTTGAACTATTCCAAAAGAAGTATTTAAAATTCCATCAGTTTAAACTATAAACATTCCAAATTAATAAATCTTCAATTGTAAATCGTGAAAACTGAAGAACTTTAGATTGCTAATCTAGAAATTTGAATTAATTTCAATAGTACATCTTCAAAATTGAATATTTTTTGATTTTGAATCTTAAAAATTGAGCTATACCAAAAAAAAGCATTCAAAATTACATCATTTCTAGCACTAAACATTCCAAATTAATGAATCTTCAATTGTAAATCGTAAAAATTGAAGAACTTTCAATTGCGAATCTAGAAAATTCAATTAATTTCAGTTTTACATCTTCAAAACTGAACTACTCAAAAAAATTTTATTACATTATTTTGAAATATAAACACTCCAAATTAAGGAATCTTTGATTGTAAATCATAAAAATTGAAGAACTTTAAATTGCGAATCTAGAGAACTGAATTAATTTCAATTTTACATCTTCAAATTTGAATGTGTTTTGATTTTAAATCTTGAAAATTGAACTATTCCAAAAAAAAGTGTTTGAAATTCCATCAGTTTAAACTATACACATTCCAAGTTGATGAATCTTTAATTTTAAATTGCTGAAATTGAAGAATTTTAAATTGCAAATCTAGAAAATTGAATTTATTTGAATTTTACATCTTGAAAACTTAACTACTAAAAAAAATTGAATTACATCATTTTAAAATATAAACATTCCAAATTAATGAATCTTCAATTGTGAATTGTAAAAATTGAAGAACTTTAAATTGCAAAGCTAGAAAATTGAATTTATTTGAATTTTAAATCTTGAAGACTGATCTACTAAAAAAATTGAATTACATCATTTTAAAATATAAACATTCCAAATTAATGAATCTTCAATTGTAAATCGTAAAAATTGAAGAACTTTAAATTGCACATCTAGAAAATTGAATTAATATCATTCTTACATCTTCAAAATTGAATGTGTTTTGATTTTAAATCTTCAAAATTGAAGTATTCCAAAAAAAGTGTTTGAAATTCCATCAGTTCAAACTACAAACATTTCAAATAAATGAATTTTCAATTGTAAATCTTAAAAATTGAATGAATTTCAGTTTAAAATTTTCAGAATTAAATAACTCCAAAACAAAAATTTTAATTACATCATTTTAAACTATAAACATTCCAGATTAATGAAGCTTTCATTGTACATGGCAAAAATTAAAGAACTTAAGATCGAAAATCTATAAAAGTGTGAAAATTTAAACTTTAAGGCTTCAAAATGGAAATATACTAAAAAAAACATTAAAAATTGTATCATTTTCTATCTTACACATTAGATGTTGAATAGTCTTCAACTGTACTCTAGAAAATTGAAGATTTTTCCATTGTAAATCTCCAGAATTGAACTAGATATTCCAAAAAAAAAAACGATTAAAAATACATGCTTTTAAAATGGAAACATTCTAAATTATTGAATCTTCAATTGTAAATCTTATTTTCGCATCACGCTTTTCGATTTTCCAACAATTCGAGGTATAAAAGTTTAACAAGCAAGAAATTCATTACGCTTCAAGCCAAACCTGAAAGAGTATTTTTTCCTTTCGAACAAATATAATCTGAGTGGCCAAAGATTCGTATAGACAATGTTGCTACAAGAATATTTTTTTTTTTCTAAATTTGAATAATTTTCACTTACAGTGGCTTTAATAAGAATGCTTTCAAATTTAAGTGACAAAAGAATGCTGCTACTATTTTTTAATTTGTATTCTTGATATTTATTATTATGTATGAAACTTATTCGGAATTAAAAAGTTATATTATTATAAATAATTGATCAATTAATTACTTCAAATTTAACAATCAAATAACTTTAATAATTCTCTTTGTCTGAGAATTCAGGTGAATCTTTTTATATCTTGTAGGTTGATTAAGAACCACTCTATTCAGATTATTCCATTTCTCAAAATATAAATAGATGATAATCCAAAACAGTAACACATTTCTATAAATTGATAATTTCCTTAAATTTCTATACGATATTTGAAAAGTAGATGTCATTTGGTAAACTGAGTTAATCACAAATCAAAAATGGACTTCAAAACTACCCACTTTTACGGCTCATTAGAGATAAATAATTTACAACAAAAAGAAAAAAGAGGGAGAAAAAGAAAAAGTCAATACTTCCTCGTCAGGAGTAATTTATAGAAAAACTACAGTTATAAATAATGGAACTTATATTAATTAAATTTACATTTTACCTGAAAATAAAAATAACGAACTTAATACAAATATTGTTTGATCAACTTTTGTATTTTCTTATGAAAATCAAAATTCTTTAAGATCGATTTAAAAATCTCCTTTCGTATGGAAATTTCATTGTACTAAACTAGAGAGCACCAGAAAGTTCTGTGTATCTGTGCATGGCAAACTTTTAAATCAAATTCAAGATAGATTTCTTAAATTTATTGTTAGTCTCACTGAAATTTTCCTTGTTTTTTTTTTCTTAAAGTCAAAACATACTTTTTGTTAATATCAAATGTCTTTTTTGTAAAAACCGATGAATCTTGCATTTTAACAATAAATCTTTCAGTGATGCATCCAATCTCAGTTTTTTACTAATTGAATAAAATTATTCGATATTGTTAAATGTTTTTTACCGATCTTCTAATCACATCCATCACATTCCCTCAATTTTTATTAATTTCACTGAAAACCATAACACCAAAAACAGAAAAATAAAAAAAGATGAAATTTTTTTTATATATTTGCGTAGAAAATCTAAAAGTTGTAATCCAATGCTCAGAAAACAATTCACCAAAGACTAATTGAACAATCATCTTGATTATGTGTAGAAACCAAAATAG
>JAUMHM010000083.1:10395731-10408855 GCA_032362435.1 Melikaiella ostensackeni
TTACAATTTTATATACTTTGGGTCAATAAAAAACGATGTCTTTCAAAAAACCAGCAAAGATGTCATTTAATAATATCGAGTGCCTTTGGGATCGAGTAGTCGAGTACCAGTCTCGAACTCGTAGGAACGAAAACTTCGAATGCCGTACTGTGAGATCATTGATGACACGTCACATAAGAATTTAGAGTACATATAGTATGTAATGTAATGAGGGTTACGGAAAAAATATTAATTTCGTCAACTAGTTTATAAGGTAAATTATGTGGCGTCACACTTTCTAAAAGTTTTCGAAAGAAAAAATAAATTCCTGATTGACACTTAGAAACTGTTATGTTATACTATTTAAAGAGTAACATCAATTTTGGGACAATTAAACATGCATAGACAAAAACTTGGGAATATATTGCAAACATACATAATATTTTTCATTTTGATTTGAGCTTTAATTATATTTGTTATTATTATTATTTGTTATTTTTTCTGAATTCCAGTGCCAGAGTTTTAATTCTTCTCACATTATAAGATTGTAAAATCTTTTTGAGTGGAATGTAAGCATCATTCTAGTTAAATCTTTTATTAACATTTTTCAAGCAATAACCGCTTTCTGGTAATATTTCAAGTTTTTTTGAAACGTTTCAAGAACCAAAAGGCGAAATTCATGACTGACACGAGTACTGGCGCGGTACTGGTTAAACCCATAATGATAACTATATTCTGTACTGGCCTACTACTGGTCAAAAACTGGCACGGTACCATGTCTGCACTAGGACTGGCCTCGTACCAAGCCAGAAGTGGTAATGGTACTGGGCCAGTACCGGCTCAGTACTGACACAGTAGTGGGTCCAATATTAGTTCTGGATTGTTACTGCGCCAGTTGTTGGTCAACATTATGGGCCAGTACAGAGCAGAGTTATCATTAAGGGTTTCACCAGTACTGGGCCAATACTACAAGTTCCACCTGGGAAGTTATAGATATAGTATCTTTTTAATAACTTTAAGCAGTTCTAAAATAAAAAGATCTGCTCGCAAGTTTGAGCGCGCCTAGGGCGCGCATCTGTTAAAACTCGCGCTTCGCGTTCGATCATATACTTACCACGCGCTTCGCGCTCATTATTTGTAATTCTCCAACTTTTTTGCACATACCTTTTAAAATTAAATGTCAAACCAATGACAACAGTAATTTAGTAATTGTGAATTCCTTTTTTATTTGTTAAAGCTTCTTCGACTTCAACGAATACATTCCCATCAAATTAAAGTATGTCCATAAGGCAAAATTTTCTATATTTTGTTAAACTCTATTGTAATAAATGCATGTTATATTAATTTCTGTACCTTGGTCCGAGACTTCTGCTTCAGACGAAAAATTTTGCCATCAATCATTTTATTGTATCTTGTGTCGTTTTTCTATTTTAAATTTGTATTTTTTAATGGCATTTTTCACGATTAAAACAAAAACTACGAGTCTTATTGAAAAATGGCCAATAACAAATTGGTATGATCTTTTTTGGCTGAACAATTTTATGTGTTCATTTTTTTTCTTATTTTGCATAGTTCGACCGGAAAGTAGAATTTATGGTTTTTTATTAAGTTTTTCACGATTAAAACACAAACTATGCATCTTATTAGCAAACAGTTACCATAAAATATGTAGATGTTTTTGATATGAACAATTTCGTTTATTAACATTTTTTCGTACCTCACAGAGTTTTGGTGAAAAAACTGATTTCTTCATTTTTAAACATTTTTTACAATTGAAACGAAAATTATGCATCTTATCAAAAAATGGTTAGAAATAAATTTTTGGACCTTTTTTATACGTATAATTTTATTATGAAGCACTTTATTGTATCTTGTGTCGTTTTTTTTAAAAATGTCCTCTTTTTATTGTTGATGTTATTTTTTACGATTAGAACGAAACTTACCCAAAAAATGATCAGAACAAAATTTTTAGACCTTTTTTAGGTGAATAATTTAGTTATTAAGCATTTTATTGTATCCTGTGTCGTTTTTCGAGAAATTAAAATTTATTATTTTTAGTGTTATTTTTCACGATTAAAATAAAAAGTATGCGTCTTATCAAAAAATGATCTGCAGGAAATTCATAAACCTTTTTTAGGTGAGTGATTTTGTTGTCATACATTTTATTTTATCTAGTGCAACTTTTTCAAAAATTTAATTTCTTAATTTTTAATGTTATTTTTCACCATTAAAACATAAACTACGCATTCTATCAAATAATTGTCAATTAAAAATTTGTAGATCTTTTTTTGATGAATAGCTTTTGTGAACTCATTTTTTTCCGTATCTCGCATACTTTGACCGCAAATTAAATTTTTTTATTTTTTAGCATTTTGCGGTGGTTAAGTGTTTTTAAACCATAACCGTTGGTCAAGAAAGGCTGGTTAACGAATTTCACTTTCTTTTTGGTTCCTCAAAACGTGTGCCAAAGCGCAATCCAATCCGATTAGTCTTTCAACAGTTATCCAGTATACAGACTTGTTTTTTCTATAATTTGCAAAGAAGTGCCAGTTTTTTCACCTGTTTTTTGTGTAAAAAGTTATCGATTTGTTGTCGATGAAGTGGCGCATGTGCAGTATCGACCTTTCCAGGCAACAGTGAAAAAAGTAGACGGACGCAGCGAAAAAAGTGACGCACAGAGAAAAAAGTAAATAAAGTGCGAACTACTAAACGAACCCTGTGGCCTGCTTCAGCAAGGGAAAGTGAACCCACAACCATTGCGTTGTATCTAATTTCACCGCTCCTAACCTTCCTGTCCAAACATTGTCACCAACTTATTGTTACAGCCATATTATTGCCATGGTTTTGACAATTTATTGCCATTGTTATAGTTGCGTCAATCGACAACAAATCGCCTCCTTTTTAAACAAAAAACAGGTAAACAAAAACTTACACTTTTTAAACAAATTATAGAAAAAGTATTGTGTCCCACACATTGAGAATGCGAAGTTTTGTTAACTTGCAGCACAATGTACTATTTTTACATTCACATTCCAAATGAAATAGTACATTCGTGCTACAAGTTGGAAAATCGTCGGTTTTTTCAACGTTTGGGACAGTATACTTTTTCTATAATTTGTTTAAAAAGTGCTAGTTTTTGTTTACCTGTTTTTTTGCCTAAAAAGGAGGCAATTTGTTGTCGAACGACGCAACAATAACAATGAAAATGGTCAAAGACATGGCAATAATATCGCCGTAACAATAAGTTGGTAAGGCTGGTAACAATGTTTGGTCAGGAAGGTTAGGAGTGGTGAAATTAGATACAACGCAATAGTTGTGAGTTCACCTTTACTTACTGCAGCAGGCCACAGGGATCGTTCAATAGCTCGCACTTCATTGACTTTTTTCGCTGCGTCCGTCTACTTATTTCACTGTTGCCCCGAAATATCGACACTACACATGCGCCACGTCACCGACAACGAATCCGTCACTTTTTACACAAAAAACAGGTGGAAAAACTGGCACATTTTTGCAAATCATAGAAAAGGTATTAGTTTTATGTAAAATTTGACTTCGTCGATTTTCATCAAAGCTCCTCGTTTTGAGACCCCCTGAGTCAGAAAAAACGCTTTTTACGAAGGTGTCTATTTGTCTATCTTTAGTCTGTAGTCTGTAGTCTGTGGTCTGTAGTCTGTAGTCTATAGTATCGTATTTTTATTTATTATTATACCATTAGGCTAAATCCCTTTCGGGGGAAGCGTAACTCATTCGGTTCTGGTCTCGTTTTACTACTGGGGATTAGGGAGTTTGTATGGTAAATTTGGGTACGTGATGTTTAGGAGGAGAAGGAATAGATTTTAGATCAATCTCACAACGTCGCTCCGACACTGGCCGCTTGATCAATTTCTCTAGCAATCAGCCCAGGTGAGGAGCTTCGCAAAGCCATTATGATAACGGGAATAATTGTAACAATCCACTAAGAAAATCTCTTCACGCGGACCCATTAATATCAAAAATCTTTCGTCTCAGGCATCACTCTTCATCTTATAAACAATTGCTCTCCATACATCCCTATCCTTACATACCTCTTTTGCTTCCGCTACATCCATGCATCGTTTCATGCACGTTCTTGTATTTCTACGACTGCGACTTCGAATATCTACGACTGCGTTCACTTTGCTCCTATCATTTTCTTGATACGTCCAGGTCTCGCTACCATACAACACTGTGGTTGCAAGCACAGAGTTATATATAATTGCAATTTTAGCTTTATTTGTTACATTTTCACTTCTAGTAATAGCTTGTACACTACCGATAATTCTTTTACTCTCGTTTATACGTCTGGATATATCTGCATCTATATTTTCGTCAGCAGTAAATAAACTTCCAAGATACACGAACTCATCAACTTCTTCTATCTTCTCTTCGTTTATGGCAATGTTGGGAACTGTTTTCCAACCCCTTCTTTCAAACACGATAATTTTTGTTTCATTTGAATTAATCCTAAGACCCATAGTCTTCATGCTGGTATCCAGTCTGCTCATCATTTTCTGCAAATTGTCGACTGATTCTGCCGTAACAATCTTATTACCTGCAAACGCCAGTCCACGTAGTTTCACTGTCCCGAGATCAACACCTTCTTCGTCTAAGAGAGCCATTCTTAGACATTTGTCCATGTGTATATTGAACATCCAGAAAGACATAACGCAGCCTTGCCTAACGCTCTGCTTATAACAAACCAATCGCTCAGTTGTCCATTCACTCTTACACTCGCTTTACTACCTTATATATTGCTTTTATTGCTTTTAGAAGCCGACCACTCACTTTATACTCTTTCAGGGCTTCCCAAAGTTTAGATCTATTCACTTTATCGAAAGCTTTTTCAAGATCAACAAATGCATAGAAAACTCTTTTGTTTACTCTTAAACTTTTTTCTATGATCTGTGTCAAGCTAAATATCTGATCTGTATATGATCTCCCTTTTTAAATTTTTCTTTTCTCATAACTTATAATTTACTGGAACGATGTGATCTACTCAAGGACAAAACACAAATGATCTTTTTCAAAATTGCATTTTAGAAACAGAAATGAAAACAGAAATGAGTGGCATCAGTATTCTTATATCGAGATGAAACAAAACAAAGCAAGAAACACAACGCACTGTATATAACTGCGTTTAGTTTCTTTCTTTTATTCATTTTTTAAACCCTCTACTTTCTGAAGAACTTTCTTGCTGAAAATTTTTTTTGCTCAAAATTCGCTCGACTCCCCAAGATTTTGAAGATATGAATGCAGGATTTATGCAATGTCTAAGGTAAAAATCCAAAACTTTTGTGCAAACAAAAATGTTCATATGTTGTTTAAGCTACCATTCGTAGAACACCATAAAGAATATTTCCTGAAAATCTCATCGAAAAATTCCAAGAATTCGTTGAATTACGGCGAGTTGAGGTGAAAAATAACAAAAAAATTTGTATTATATGTGTACCTTGAAAATTAAAATTCGAAACTTTTTTGAAAAGTGTCCAGGGACCAACGCCGTTCAGCGAGAAAAAGATTACAGTTTACTCTTGAAATTGGAACAGAAAGTAGATTGATTTTTTTTTCTTTACAGATCGATATAAAATCTTCTTTCTTATGAAAATTGTTTGTGTACTGAAAAAGAACATCCAAAATGTTCACAACTCAAAAATAGGTTTTGAGACTACCCGCTTTTTCGGCTCATTAGAGACAAATGTATAATAAATGTACACAACAAAAAGAAAAAAGAGGGAGAAAAAAGAGTCATCAAAAACCAACCTCAAACTCTTTCTTTTCTCCGTCTTTCTTATACTTCTGGGGACCAACATGTTTCGAAGTCAATTTAGACTTCCTCATCAGGAATAATTTATAGGAAAACAACAGGTACAAAAATGAAGAATTGTTAGATTATAAAGTCATTATTACCTGAAAATAAAACAGAGATAATTGATAGCAATTACTGTTTTGGTACATATTTCATTCATTGATTGAAAATTGATTTTTGACATAGGCGAACTATTCTGAATAAATGAATTCTAAAGTCAGATTATTTTATTCTCTAATTGAAAATTGATTCACACGTATTCAAAATTATGACACAAAACTAAAGTCTCTGTTTCAATTAATGATTCCATCCCAAATTCTGTTGTATCTCGCAAGATCTCTTCTTAAATTGATAGCTTTGTTACCTTCTCTCTTTATAAATAATATTTCCATGAACTCTCTTTTTTGATTTCTCTCATGATACCAAATGTTAGCATCATCTCAATGGAAGTCATGCGTATGTGTAAGTCTATGTTTTGTAAGGATCGAGTAATATCTTGCACTTCTATGAAAATTATTTTTATGTTCATCTTATCTTGTTCTAAGTGACTTGAGATTTTCCCAAAATAAGGTAGGACAACAATGTTGAATTTATTGTAATCTTATACATTATTCTTGTTCTGATTATTGCCTTAACTCTTAATTTGAACAATTCTGTTATACATATGTTTGTCAATAAAAATAATAGGATAATGGTTGAGAAAAAGAATCTGTTTGCATAATTGAATATTCTTTTCATGAAATTTTGGATTAGATCATTTAAGAGCTCTATCAATTAAATTCTTTATCCTATTTTGTTTTGAATGGAATGATTAGAATTGAAATTCATTGTCCTTCCTAAACAAATAGTATTTCGTTAGGAAAATTGGGCTCAAATACGATATATAGAGTTCCTTTTAAAAGCAACTTGATTGTAAAACTGGGTAAAGAAAAATATGAGAAACTGGAAATACAACGTGTAATTACCAAATTTAAATTTAGACAATGTGATGTTATTTATATAGAGCAAACAAAAAGGTCACTCGGAACAAGAAAAGATGAACATAAAAATAATTTTTATAGAAGTGCAAGATATAACTCCGTCCTAACAAAACATAGACTCAAATATGGGCATGGTTTTGATTGGGATGATGTTGAAATTTGGTGTCATGAGGGATTTCATGGAAATTTTTTTTTAAGAAGAGGAGGTAACAAAGCTATTAGTTTGAAAAGGATCTTGAGAGATACAACAGAATTTGGGATGCAATCATTAATTGGATACAGTGACTTTTGTTTATTATCATAATTTTGAATATTTATAAATCAATTTCCAGTTAAAGAATAAAATAACCTGACATCGGAATTTATTCAGAATAGTTCGCCTATGTCAAAAATTAATTTTCAATCAATGAATGAAATATGTACCAAAACAGTAATTGCTATCAATCATCTCTGTTTTATTTTCGGGTAATAATGATTTTCTAATATAACAATTTTTCATTTTTGTACCTGCTGTTTTCTTACATGGAGGAAAATGAGGATTCAAAATCTATCTTTGAGCACCGGGTAGAAAGTAGTGAATGTAAGGAAATAAAACTGAATGTTAGAAGTTCAGCAATTCATTTTCACGATGAAATTCTAGGACTAAGTCTCAGACTTGCCATATCCTCGCGTCATCTAATCCATGACTGTTTGCTAATTTTATTACAAAAGGTACTGTATGCTTAGTTTCAAATATAAAATGTATAGTACTGATCCCGAATACTGAAGATTTCATTAATTGAGGTCATTAATGATTAACTTAATTTACAGAAAAATATATATTTTATTTAAACATTGTCCACAAATCTGAGAAAGTCAGTAATTTTTAGAAATGTGTTTGTGAGTTTGGATTATTACCTTTTTCTATTTTAAAATATGGAATAGTCAGAATATATTGGTTCAAAATCAACCTACTGATTATGAGGTTCGATCCATGCATAAATTCCATTCATCTACCGTCATGCGAAACGACACTGTTCCTAGATAGGAGAATATTAATCAGGATCAAATTGTTCATCGATGAGTCATGGAGTAAGAGAACTAGTGGTTAGTACTGCGCTAGTTTTGGCACCTCCTCTAATTTTCCTTAAATTTTGAGGAAAATGCAAACATTAATCGTATTTTACTGATATTAGTTTTATTCTACTATCATTCTTTAGTATAACGATATGTACAACTTATGCAAAATGATGTCAAATTGAGTTGTAAAATATTAAATTCACTTTTATTTTAGGTTTCCGCCGAGCGGTATTTGATACCGGGTAGCTACAGGGAACCCCGAACCTACCGTACTGTTCGAAAGTGTTTGTAATGACTGCCGGAAATTGATTTCGTTCTGAAACCAAAACCTAATTTGTAGAAATAAAATCATTCTATTGAACATTTGTGGTTTGCATTATTTCAAATTCAAAAAACCCGCCTTCACTATGTTAGTAAGTTAAGGTTAGATTAGGAAGATCTTGTATTGCCAGGAAGTATTTCGCGTATTTCCATGAAATGGAGTGTTAAATGTGCTGAAACGACAAAAATCGTTATTAGGTAGATGTAAAGGTAGCTAAACAAAGAATATCTTTGGCTAGACATAATAAAATATGAAGCTATAATTTACATGCCAGTAGTCGTAACTTCTGAAGTTTTGTTAACATCATTTACACATTCATTTTTCTAAGGTATGGGTATGGATATTGTTTTTATTTAACTTATATCTTGAATATTATTATTTTCATGCATACATTGTTTAAGAATATTGCTATACAGTGTTTTATAAATTACGCCAGAATTTACATCATTAAATATAATACCAACATTTTTTATTCAATCGGTGGGCGATTCATTTTGAGGAAGTTTCGAGAAGATATCCTATTCAAAAATTGTTTCTTGATTTGCCTTATCAAGTATGGTATTAAGGAGCGTTCATTAATTACGTAAGAAACAAAAGAATAAATATGAGAGAGATGAAAATATGGTCTACGAACATTTGATGAAGATCACAATATGCTATTTATTCTTTTGTTCCCTTACGTAATTACTGAACGCTCCCTTAGGGCTAGTACATATGGCGGGAAATTCCGTGATAGTAGACAGTACGCAAATTTAAAGCAGAAAACTAGTAAAATTTATCAAGTTTTTTATCTTATATCATTTATTGACATAGGCATGCCCTAGCGAAAATTTCGGATAGGAGTTCATTCCGAAATCTGTACCTAACCAATCCAAAAAAATTTCTCAATTTTGTTCGATCCAAATTGGTTAAAACTCAGTCCAACTCAATCCGAATCAATCAGGACCAATTCGAACTAGATTTTCAATCCGAATCAATCCGAACTCAGATTGATATATACTGAATTTTTAATCCGAATGAATCCGAGTTCGAATCGAATCGGATTCATTAAGATTGAAAATCAGTTTTTATTCGAGTTCGGATTGATTCGGATTTATTCGGATTAAAATTTCGGTCCGGATTAGTTCGGATTGATTCGAGTTAAAAGTTTGCATTAAATCGGATTAGGTCGGATTAGGTTTCAAACGATTTGGATCGAAGGAAACTGAGTTGATTGGTTCCGATACAGATTTCAGAATAAGTCGGATGGATTCGCAATGATTCGAAATAAATTCCTATCCGAAACTTTCGCAAGGGTGCCGATCGGTATAACTGACGAAAAAAAAGACGTATACAGAAGAAAACATGCGCAAAGCCTTACAGCTGCTGTCCAAGATGAAAATGATAAAATACTTAATTTAGAATTACTAATAGAAAGATTATTAAATATTTTCAGATACACAATTTGTTTTCAATCAATGTTTTAACATAATTATCACTATTTTAAAATTCAATATTTCATGTGTTCATTACTTTTACGATCTTAGCAACGGATAGTCGCTTTTTCAATAGAGACGGAAAGGGGTCATCCATAAATGTTCTTCCGCAATTGAAAATTCAACCGCCCAGTTGAAAGTGAAACTACTCTGTTTAAAGTTCACTTTTTTTTTATTGAAGATTCATCACTTAAGGCCATGTTAGCGTAACCTCAATTTTTTCCACATTTTTTTTTTAACCAACTTACGTCCACACGAAACGCGATATCGAGTTGTGAAATTTGTAAAATTAAATAAAGAGCACTAAGGAACGCGTGCCCGATACTAAACTCTCATAATTACAAGAAAGTCTTTTTCTACAAACATTTTTTTTGCTTTTTTATAATTATAAAAATTTAGGATCAGACAAACGTTTCCTACTTCCTTTTATTTAGTTTCCTACATTTTCAACTCGATATCTGCTTTTGTTTGAACGTAAGTTGGTTTTTAGAAAATGTGAAAAAAAATTTTGAGGTTACGCTCACATGGCCTTAGTTGAAAATTTATCTTTTTGATTAAAAATTTATGTATTTTGTTGAAAATCCGTCCTTCCGGTAGCAAATTAAACATCTTGGTTGCAAATTCAACTTCTTGGCCAAAAATGGAACTACTTTGTTGAAAATTCATTTTTTGGTTGAAGATTCATCACTTGAATTCAAAATTCATCATTTTGTTTGAAAATCTAACCATTCTGTTGAAAATTCGTTTTTTTCTTGGTCGCAAATTTTTCTTTTTAACTGAGAATTTAAATATTCCATTTTTGCTTAATAACGAATCTTTTTTAGTTGAAAATTCAACTTTTGGTTAAAAATGTATGTGTTCTGTAAAAAATTAATGTTTTGGTAAATAATTAATCTTTGTGGTAAAAAATGCAACTGATTGATTGAAGATGATTTGGTTTTAGTTGAGGATTTTACTATTTGTTTTTTGTTAGAAAATTAATATTCTTGGTCCAAAATTCAACTATTTGATTGAAAATTTATGTATTCCTTGGAAAATTCGTCGCTTTGGTAGAGAATTAAGCTACTTGGTCCAAAATGCAACCGTTTAATTGAAAATTATTTGATTTTAGTTGAGGATTCAACTATTTTGCTGTAAATGAAAGTACTTGGCTAGAAAGTGGAACTACTTTGTTGAAAATACATATCTTTGGTTGAATAATCATTCCTTTGGTTAAAGTTGAACTATTTTGTTAAAAATTAATTTCATTTGTTGAAAATCTATATTTTTCATTGAAAATTTAACTTTTGAGTTTAAAATTTATGCATTGTATGGAAAATTTGTCTTTTTGGTAGAAAATTAATCTTCTTGATTAAAATTCGATCATTTGGTTGAAAATTCATATATTTTGTTGAAATTTTGTCTTTTTTGGTAGAAAATTAATCTACTTGACTAAATACTCAAATTTACGGTTGAAAATTTGATTATTTGGTTGAAAATTTAATTATTTAGTTAAAAAGTCATTCTTTTAGATTGAAAATAATTTTTTTCCAGTTGAAGATTCAACATTTTTGTTGAACATCCGTCTTTGTTAGTTGAATTCAATTATTAAAGATTTAAAATTAAAATTTTTTTTTTTTGCTACAAATAGTTATCAAATATCACATTTTTCGTTGATAATACACCTTTTTCAGCTGAATATAAAACTACTTGCTCGAAAACGGAACTATTTTAATAAAAAATCATTCTTTCGAAAAATAATATAATGATAAGAATTAATAATTATTTCAATTTAATAATAATTATACTATTTTTAGGTGAAAATTAATGTACTCTGTTGAAATTTCGTCCTTTTTTTGAATGAAAGTGAAACTACTTAGTTAAAAATTAAATTTTTTTGATCGAAGGTTCATCATTTAATTTAAACATGAATACTTTTTAGTTGAAAATTCAACTTTTTATTTCAAAATTGATGTGTTTTGTTGAAAATTCATCATTGTGGATGTATTTTTTTTCTTTGTTGGCTGAAAAATCTTTGTTGGTTGAAAATTCAACTCTTTTGTTGAAAATTCGTCTTCTTGGTTTGTAAATTTATCTTCTTTGGTAGAAATTTTATCTCTGTTGGTTGAAAATGCAACTGTTTGTTTGAAATTGAATATTTCTTGTCTGAAAATCTAACCATTTTGTTAAAAATTCTTGTTTTTGGGTTGGATTCAACTATTTGGTTGAAATTTCATGTATTTTGTTGAAAATTCGTTTTTCGGTAGAAAATTCATCTTTTTGGTTTGAAATTCATCTATTTTGATAACAATTCATCTGTTTTGTTCGAAAAGCAATACTTTTACTTGAAATTTCTTCTGGACTTTCCTCTAGATTGTGATATCTTTTGATGTATCATTTTTTTTAGTAACAACATTTCTTACGTAAAATCTTCCAATTTCCCCAAAGAAGAAATTTATGTGGAATCATAAAGTGCTATAAGGTGCTATAAGGTGAACATTGCTATTTGTTACATGTTTCAGGTATCAATGTTTAGTTGTCAATTATAATTTTGATACCAAATCTGGATCATTTTAATCATCTGAGTCTCAGTCTGCTGTAAATCACTTTGATTCAACTTCAAGACGAAAGTAAAACCCCATGATTTTCTGTGTTACCGATGATGATAATTTAATGAGGATTAATTTACTAATGACTTTGAAGAAGAACATTGATAGGTAATGAATGGATTATTTCATAATGGATATAGATGTATGGGAACTGGATAGATCACCTGAAATTAGAGATGGAAGTAAGTCCATCATCGGATACTGAATTGGCAGTTAGAGGCGAGCTAATTAAGTTAATTAGATTCTACCGTTTGAGCTTTCGAACCGATAGCTCTTTACCATTGTGTAATGTTAGTTGAAGCAGTACAATGCTATCGTGGTAATTTATGGTTCTCGCATAAATTCAGTAGCGATTCAATTTGTCACTCAGGATATTTCGTTCGCTGCTCGTTAGTTTGATCGATGTAAAACCCGAGTTTTAATTAAACTCTCAGAATTTGCACATTTCAGTTTCTTTTGAAATCAAGATAAGAGTCCATTAAACTTAAAAGTGTAAACTAAATTAAAATTGAGACAGATTTATCTATACAATTTCTTTCTGTGTAAAAGAGCGTCGTATCACTAGTTCTCGGAATGTGGATTTGAATGAAAAAGACTTCGGTATCCTTTGTTTTTTTAAATTATAATCCTTGTTTCGAGTGAAATACGCCGAGCGCGGACGTTGAAGAGAGACTAACGACTGACAACAACAAAGTTGCACTGCTGAACCACAGTGATTTCTTAGGTGTATGTGGTAGGATCCGACTATAGTCAGACGCGACATTAACTCCTTTTGTGAGATTAAAAACACCTAGAAGTAATATCAACTGCTCCTAATAAGAAAGACATGATTCGTCATGTCTGTTAATAAAAACGCAACTCACGTCCTCTATATTAGGTTTATACAAAACTATATTT
>JAUMHM010000083.1:10413870-10424613 GCA_032362435.1 Melikaiella ostensackeni
CCTCCAGAGCCTCCTGCGAAGCCCGCCAGAGTCTCTCATGAGGGCCTCCAGGGCCTCCTACGAGGGCCGCCAGAGTCTCTCGCAAGGTCCCCCAGAGCTTTCTACGAGGGCTTCCAGAGCCTCCCACGAAGTCCTCCATATCTTCCCACGATGGCCACTAGAGCCCCTCGCGAAGGCCTTCAGAGACTGCTTTTAGATTGGTATCTTCACATACCACTTTTTTTCCTTTACCCTCAGATACAACCTTTTCCTATTGGGAATTGAGATACCTTGTTGTGTGAACCATCGCTGTGTCAGGAATTCTCCCATATCCTCCATATCCTCTAACACCCAACCCTTCATCTCCTCACGTGTAACCTCCTAGGGCCTCCTGCCCAAACGTCCTCCAGTGTAACCTCTGAGGCCATCTTGTGCAAGCCATCAACCTCCCGTGCAACCTACCAGGGTGTTCCATCAAAGCCCCCAGGCCCTCAAGGTCTAAGGCGTAAAGCAAGGTCTAGGATAAAGAAATGAGAATTTTTAATTGAAAAAATTGAAAGTTAATAAAGGACATTATAAATGAGTACAAGTCTTTAGTCTTCATTCTCCCCTTTCTAGTCTTTTGTGGAAATTTTGGGAAGTTTTTTCCCCTTAATATCATAAAAATTTTCGTTCTATGATTCATTTGAAAGTGGTTCTTAACCAGTAGGCTGTTGGGATGGTGGAAGGTCGGGGGCAGACGTGAATGGCTGCTCCCGATCTAACCATTACCCAAATTAACTTGCATCACAGCCAAGGTTCCTCGCCGGTTCTGCAGAGGGGCATGGCTGTGAGGCACGCAGGTTTCTCTTTAATCCAAGAAACTTCGTTAGTTAAAGATACCATAAGGGGGCTAGAGGGGCTGGTTTTCGCTAAAGGTCACTCAAGGCGACAAACCAAGGGCCTAAATTCTGGCGAAAGAAGTCAACGCTGTCCCGCGGCTAGAACTCTGTTCGAGAAATATGATGATGATATACACAGATCTTAAAGGAATCGGAAAGCTAGTCATAGGATCGGCCGCCTTTCCATATGATAGCAAAACCAACCCACCAGAGAAAGTACGTACACTGGTAGAATACTGCGAGGTAAGGGGTCTCCCACTTTTGTTGGAGTGCGATGCTGATTCCCACCACACATTGTAGGGTAGCACGGAAACTAATTCAAAAGGGAATAACCTATTGGAATATTTAATAAGTACTGATTAAGATATTCTCAACACGGGGAATACCCCGACGTTTCAAAATTCGTTCAGGGAAGAAGTCATTGACATCACCCTTTGTACCCTCCGTACGGTACAGATAGAATTTGAGTTGGAATCTACCGTATCATCAGGCCCTACGTGGGCCAGAAATTCAAAAAGAACGGACTGGGATCAGTATTCCATTGAATTGAGTAATGCACTTTCAGAAATGCCCAAGTCAACGAGGGACGTGAACACCTGGAAGATGGCAGCAAAAACTTCTACAGAGGCCATCAAATCTACTTAAAAAAGAAATTGTTGACCCAAAAGAATTCGAAAGGCAGGGAGACGTACTGGTGGAACGGGGAGCTCGAAGAGCTTCGCAGGGAAACCAGAGAGAGGTTCAGACGTGCCAGCATTGGCGAAACGAAAGAATTATGGACCTCATTCTCAACGATGAGGGATGATTACAGGGGTGCAATAAGTAAGGCCAAGCATGAAAACTGGACCAACTTTTGCACAGACATCGAGAAAGGGGCAGAGGCGGCTAGACTAGACAAGCTACTCTTTCGAAATCCGGATGCTATTCTCAGCACTCTGAAATTGCCCGACGGAGGATACTCAGTCTCGGACAAAGAGACTCTGACCCACCTGATCAAGGCACATTTCCCGGGCTTTGTAAGGTCTGGCAAAAAGAAACGATACCTCGAGGGCAGCTAGAATCATCTGTGACTCGAATGGGACCGCAACGGCGACTAGCCCACAAGATTGTTACTCCTTCCAGAAACAGGTGGGCCCTGAAGTCTTTCAGCCGATACAAGTTCCCTGGACTGGATGGCATATACCCGGTCTTTTTACAGAAGGCTGAAAGTCCACCATAGGGCCGCCTGTGAGACTTGCTAGGGCTAGTCTGACACTGGGATGTGTCCCTACGGCATGGAGAGGCACGAGATGGTTTTCATTCCGAAAGCAGGCAGGATCGATTATACTTCACCCAAGAATTTCCATCCCACTAGCCATACACCTTTCCTATTCAAAATGGTGAAAGACGTGTGAATAGCAACATCCGCGACAAAGCCTTGTTAAGTAGGCCACTACACAAGGAGCAACACGCCTACAGGGCTAGTCACTCAACCGAAACGGCCCTAAGCAGAGCAGTAAACCTAATCGAAGGACAACTGAAGCAAAAAGGCTTCGCGATTAGGACCTTTATGGACACCGAAGGAGCATTCAATTACACCTCTAGTGAGGTGATGAGGGCGACCATGCTTGCACATGGTGTGCCAACTGCAATCGTAGAATGGACCTGCTACATGTTGGACAACAGGAATCTCACAACGACTAAAGGTGATACCACCTTATGTGGAACTGTTAACTTGGGATGCCCACAGGGAGGCGTTTCATCGCCCCTACTGTGGTGCTTGGTAGTTGATAAACTGCTTTATCTACTCACGAGACAAGGCTACCACGCTATAGGCTACGCGGACGACATATTGGTCATCGTGCACGGCCAGCATCTGGATGTGCTCTTTGGGGTAATGCAGCAAGCACTGAGAATAGTGGATGCTTGGTGCAAGAAGACCGGAATATGGTCAATTCGAGTACGGCGGACGTGGTTGTATTCACCAGACGGTAAAAATGTGGGACCACCAGTACATTTAAACTGGGTGGACAACAACTGAGAATCACTAAACGAGCTAAATACCTAGGAGTTATCCTGGATAAAAAGCTGTTGTGGAACATGAATCTGGGAAACAAGTGCAAAAAGCTCACAGCTACCCTATGTTAACCTATGCGGCGGTGGCATGGTCGTCGTCACCCACGGTGGCTTCGGGGGCACTAACAGGGTCAGAACTCCTCCATCTTACCATAAAGGCCATGGCTGTGAAGGCAGTCTGGAAAATAAACATGGGAAACGGCGGAAGGGTCTCGACAGAACTGCGAATCCCAACCGATTTTGCGAGTAGGTCGACCAGAGCATGGCCAGAGACATAACGCCGATTCACTTCCTCTTCGACAAGAAGTAATGAGTCTGCCAATCCATGCGAGAGGAATGGACTAACGGAGAGACATATTCGCCTGATGATGGGGACAACTGGTTTACAGATGGCTCCAAGAACGCGGAGAAAGCTGGAGCCGGTGTCTATCGTAGGAGGAGTGGAATGGGCAGACAGCGCCGTGAAAGGTAATGAGATCTCGGACAGGTTAGCAAAACTAGCAGTAAAAAAACTTCACCCTTCCTTAACCAGTCGTAGACATTTCCAGTAGATTGGCCACTGAAGAAATTAACAGTTGGCTGACCGAGCAACATCAGAAGGAGTGGAATAATGCTACTGGCTGCAGACAAGCCAAAACACTTATGAATTTAAATTTAAACGTAAACAAACAAACAAAATTTAAACAAAATTTAAACATTTAAATTTAAACGAGCTGCGGAATCACGCAATCTTGGCAGGAATGAAGTCAAGGTCCTAACAGAAATATGTATAGGGCGTGGCAACCTCAAGTATTACAGACGTAAGATAAGGCTCGCAGATAGTCCCCTCTGTCAATTGGTATATCGTGAAAAGATGAATAAATTTTTAGAACATCATGAAGAAGACTGGAAGACTGAATTAAACAATAAAAATGTAGAGGGTGCATGGGTAATACTACGGGATAGTATCTTCAAGAGTACATCTGAAGTGTTCGGTACTGCGGCTGTGGGAAGAAAGGCTGGAGATGCTTGGTGGAATGATAAAATCCGCATGGCTGTCAACGAGAAAAAAAGGCAAGCATACTCGAAAACAATAAATAGTAAGGGCCCTAGCGTTGAGAGGAGGACTAGATTAGAAACTGATTACAGGTATAAAAAGAGAAAGACCAAGATACTAGTCAAAAAAACCAAGGATAAAATCGAAGCGGAAGAAGATAAGAAAATGCAAAATGACTTTGAAGGAAATGAAAATTAATTTTGGAAATGGGTTAAGGAGGTTAGGAAAGGAAGTTCTTGCTTAAGAGGGGTGGCGGATATTTGTTTGTGTGGTTGAGCGAATCTATGAATATGTGTGCTATGCATGGTGAAGTTCCAACTGATTGGAAAAAGGCGATTATCGTCTCAATCTACAAGGGAAAGGGTGATAATTGCGACTGTGCTAATTATAGAGCGATTAGCCTACTAAGTACCGTGGGCAAAATATTTACTAATATACTGATTTAGAAGGTCATGGGAATAACTAAAGAAAGGATGGTAAGTTCAATGTGTATTTATGCCAGGGAGATCATGTGCGGATCAGATATTTAGCTTGAGACAGATCATAGAAAAGAGTTTGAGAGTGAACAAAAGAGTTTTATATGCATTTGTTGATCTTGAAAAAGCTTTCGATAAGATGAATAGATATAAATTTTGGGAAGTCCTGAAAGATTATGGAGTAGATGGTTGGCTTCTAAAAGCAATAAAAGCAATACACAATGGTAGTCAAGCGAGTGTAAGAGTGAATGGACAATAGAGCGATTGGTTTGATATAAAGCAGGGTTGCCTTATGTCCTGGATGTTTAATATATACATGGACTAATGTCTGAGAATGTCTCTCATAGATGATGAAGGTGTTGATCTCAGGACAGTGAAAGTACGTGGACTGGCGTTTGCAGATGATAAAATTGTTACAGCGGAATCAGCCGACGATTTGCAGAGAATGATGAGCAGACTGGATACCAGCATGAAAAGTATGGATCTTAAAATTAACGCAAATAAAACAAAAATTATCGTTTTTGAAAGGAGGGTTGAGAAAACAGTATGCAACATTGCCTTAAGCGAAGAGAGGGTAGAACAAGTTGATGAGTTCGTGTACTTCGAGAGCTTATTTACTGCTGACGGAAAGATTGATCCAGAGATATCCAAACGTATAAACGAGGATAGAATGATTTTTGGCAGTGCACAAGCTATTACTAGAAGTGAAAATGTAACGAATAAAGCTAAAATTGCAATATATATCACTGTGCTTGCACCCACGGTGTTTTATGGTAGCGAGACCTGGACGTATCAAGAAATGATAGGAGCAAAGTGAATGCGGTTGGAATGTAGTTGCTGCGTTATATGTGCGGTAAAACGCCAATGGACAAAGTTAGAAATGAGTGCGTTCTCAAAGAATGTGGTGTAGGAGAAACATTGTTTGACAAGAGTGAAGCAAAAGAGTTATGTGAGGATAGGAATGTATGGAGAGCAATAATTTATATGAAGAAGAGTGATGCCTGAAACGAAAGATTTTTTATACTAATGGGCCCACATGAAGAGATTTTCTTAGTGGATTGTTATAATTATTTCCGTTATTAGAATGGCCTTGCGAAGGTTTTCACCTGGGTTGATTGCTAGAGAGGTTGATCAAGCGGTTAGTGTCGAAGCGACGTTGTGAAATTGATCTTAAACCTATTCATTCTTCTCCCAAACATCCTGTACCCAAATATACCATACAAATTCTTTAATTCCCAGCAGTAAATGAGACCAGAACCGAACGAGTTACGCTTACGATTTTGCAGCAAATATCATTTTTAGCACCATCGAGAAGGTTGAGAGACGTACAATTGTTCGATATACCTAAATATAACAATGAATATGGCTCGCATACCACGGTGTTGAAAATCTGCCAAACATTTAATTCGATCAATGTTATCTCTTATAATGCAGATATCTTCAACCAAACTGTTAATGAATTCATTACTGTGATCAAGGCTTTCTCCTGCATGCAGCAAATTAAAATATTTCTGTATGTCGTATCTTCCATTGAAGCTCAAATGTAATTTATCAGTTATTACTTCATAAACACTTATACTTAATTCAAATTAGCTCTTTCGAATTATCTTGTAATACTTTAAGTAACGTCGAAATGACTGAAAATTATTTTTCACAAATACAAATGCTAGTAATTCTACTATTATATAACCCAACAAAAATTTGATTCAATACTTGTATGCTTTAAGTCTTTGTACCAAGGTGAATACCGTTAACAAAACTAAATGAAACGAAAATTTATTGTACTTAGGCTGGAAATAAATGTTTGAATTTCTGGTACATTAACAAAACGATTGACAAAAACTTTGAAACAAAATTTAAAAAGGTGCATACTTAGATTTTTTTTAAACAAACTTTTGGAACTTCAATTCAATTTCTGTTATAATATACATAATAGAATGCTTTAAAGAAATAGTATGGAAATATGACAAACAATAACCTACCTAAATTGTTTATCATACTTTGCTACATTTATTTGTTAACTTCTTGCAGGACTTAAGAGAAGCAAACTGAAATGTATTGCTCGTAGAAGAATGACAAATTTATCCTTTTTTGAACAATTTTTCGCAAGGTAATAGTGAACTTTTGTTTTTTGAATGTTCAAATTCAAGAAAATGATTTTGAATGTTTGGATTAATATATTATTAAAAAAATTTTATGATTGAAAATTTTGATTGGAAAAATACTAGATTCAGTAATAAATATAAGATTTCCCCATCCGCGAAACGTTAAGTATTTGAGAATTGAACTACAGTCGTATTTTTTGAATTGCCACATGGTCACTTGTCCATAAAAAATAAAAATCTTCAACATTTGACTAATTATTTCTCAAAGTTAAGCGTGTGGATGCATATCGCAAATATAAAATATATCGTGAGCTTGTAGAAGTAAAAGCATAAAAAAATAGTAGTGTAATTATGAAGTCACTAGAACACTACTAGAAAGTCTAGCAGGGCCCACGTCGATAAAAGCGTTACGCTACCGATGGGGCCTCGACCAATTTTCCCCACTAGATCCCGATTAGAAATAGGAAAAACTCGTCAGAGCCTCACTAGAACTGTTTCGAAATTTCTGCATGAAATAGCTATGTTTTTGATGTATAAAGCTTGCTAGAGATAACAAATGCGACACCATCATACAAGGAGGGGATTCTAAGACTATGCAACAGAACCGGATTAGTTATCTGACCCTAGTTAGTCGCGGTTCGACGCACGCTTTGACACAAAATTATTGTTTCCTATGACAGTTGTGAGGACTTTGGCAAAGGTTTAGTCAGAAGACATGATCAGGAGGAGCAGCAGATAATATTCAGAAGAAAAGTCCGAGAGCAGCTTTGTCCTTCAGTTTTCCAAGTTCTCCAAGTTCTGAAGATGGAATATCGTCAAGTAAATTGCTTGAGATAAAAGAAAAGAGAATAAATTCCAAAAACTATAGAATACAAATTTTTATTACTTTTCAAAGTTCTGTTCTATTGTCTCAAGTTTCTTTCTCTTCTCTGAAGTAACAACTTTTTGAAATTATTTAATGTGAGGTATTGAAATACGTAAAAAAGGAAAGTCTGGAATTCATTTCACGGTTCGCTGAATATGTATTTCTTTTTCTTATGAATTTTTTTACTTTTCTTCTCACAATCGACTAGTGGGAGTTGATAGATTCACTGCCGACGCACTCTTAATATAAAAAGCGAAGTGAATAATCTAGTTTTAAAACATGATGAAGGCAGAGCTTTGCCTGATGTGTAAGAAGGAAGCAGCTGAGAATAAAATGAAGAAAAAAAACTGATCACCATGCCGATGTAATTTAAAAAGTTTCAGTCTCCCTTGAAATTGATAAATCGCGCGAAGCACTTTTTCTCATAGCATGCAATCAGCGGTAATCTGCTCCAACGAAAGTAATAAGTTGAAAAGTCCATTTTCCGCGTTTCTCATGCCACTTTTTTTCGACCATGGCCCTTCCTTATCATTCGCCGACTTGCAAGAGAAAAATGACTAATTGCTAACTTTTTATTACGTCCTGAATTCGAATTCCACCCTTGAACGCTCAATTCCTCCTATTACATCGCAACTTTTCTCCTCATGCAATATCTCTTTAAAAACTTTATAAACAAGTGTACCCCCCAATGATTCAATCTTGAAGATTGAAATTTGAATTTTCCCAATGGCTTTCATTTGCTGCCAAATAATTTTGATGGATGGTTCCAACACCACGCTTCAAAAACTTCAAAACATGGTGTAAGTTTTAGAAAAACGGTGATACGTAGACGTGTCTTTTTGAATCTACAAAATAGAATAATTCCATTGTTGTGAGCTTTCTGAAAATCAATTCATTGAAATTGAATGAGCATTGTAATATCCAGGGTGATTTATGATCCCAGGTCTCGGTTACTTGTTCAATAGTCGACATTTTTTCAGAGTTCAGCGCGACGATTGCAAATTCATCGATGTGTAGATATGTATATTTGATTCCTATACGGGTGGTGAGAGGGTGGAGATTCAGCATATATTCACGTATTTCATCCTTTTTTATCCGGATGATTGCCTGATGCACGGTATAGCGCTTTTCATGGGTAAGGGGTCGAAGACGGTTGGGGTATTAACGTCATCCCTTTCCGAAGATTGATGGAGCTATCCTGACAGGACCACCCTTCATTCCTCCTGGTACTCCACCCACATCCTATTCCATCGTCAGGATGTCCTAAAAAAATCACCCCCGCGGCGAATAAGCAGTAAAAACCTTCGGTCCATCCCATAAATGGTTATATAGGTACTAGAAAGAACTGATATTTATCACGATTCTTCTCGAATGGAAAAGAAAAAATTAGACTGGAAACGAGAATAAGAAGAGAAAAAAGCGCTAGCATTGTGACAGCTAATTTCCCGGATAATGACGCTATCCGAACTGCGCATTTAAGATCTGAAGATTGACGATACGGAAGAATAATTCGTACGAGAATTCGAATGTACTTCCGAAAACACCACCTTCAAGTTCCGAATCACTTTATGGGATACCCACAAATAACAATTTAAAATTATATAAAAAGTAATCTTCTTGAATCCATTTGCAGGCTCAATAATCATATGAATTATAAAATGTTGCCGTGGATGTATTTTTTTGTATCTAGCCAAGAATTTCTGTTAGAGTTTTTTTTTTAGGACGCAAAGGAACCTGCAGGAGCAGTGACATGCCGAAATATCGATAAGATTAGACTGGAAATCGATTTTTCGAGAGTTTTCAATACGAGACCTACTTTCGACTTTTTATCGAAGCCTTAAATTACCAATTTTGTGCTCATTAAGAGCACAACTTTCTTATAGATGATTACTACTCCCAACTTCTGGAGTTTAAAGTTTTTGAGTTTTATGCAAAAAAGTGTACTGACAGTTTATGGAGGTGTTAACAATTCCGTAATTGATCTTCTATAGTACTTGAGGATGTACTATCTAATGATGTAACCTTTAATGATTTATAAAATTACTTTTGATTAATGCGAATTTCGAAAGACAAATCTAAGCGTCCTCTAGAAAAAAACGTTTTACGTTGAAATTGTTTATTGAATAATTATTTCATGCATTTTTCTGTTTTAGTTTTAATTCTGGATTAAACCTGCAATTTTTATATGATCCTCACAATCAAAAGCTGACTGTATTTCTCAGAAGGGAGCGTCCACATATTACGTGAAGCTTTGAAAGTGAAAGGGGTGTATGCCCCCTAAAGTCACAAAGTGTCACATAGGAGGGGGGTCACAAAGGTTTTGTTACACACGACGCTTTTCTGTTTGAAAAATGAAATCTGTATCGCTACATTAAATCTTAAATCTTTAAATTCTATCAATGTTCTCCAATCAAAAAAAAATATCTGAAGAATTTAATTAAAAGTATTCTTATACTAGTATCAAATAGTTTTAACTCATTATTTATTGTTTGATTGATGATTATATGAAATTAAATTTATATTTCGTCTTTCAAAAAAAAGAAGGGGGTGTCAGCTTTAGTGTTACATGACATTTTAAGAGGAGGTTGCCCAAAATGTCACAAATTGTCACAACAGAATGAATGAAAAATGAAATGAATGAAGATAGAAAAATTACTAAAAATAGCGTCACCTAATATGCCAATGCTCCCAAAGATTCTTAACAATCTGGTTCGGCTGGGTTTCATTAAAAACATTTTTTTATGAATCATAGTTATTATTTTTGCAAAGAATTTTCTTTCTGAATAATTTTAATTTTGATCAAATCTAACCAAACATAATTGTGAAGAATCTTTCAAGGAATAAAATCAGCCCTTGATCATTATCACTGTTGAAAATGTTTGGGATTTCACCAAATTTTCACGGTACGACTGTGAGGCAAAATGACAACACCAGTGTTGGAAAGTGAAATTGCGATACGTGTATTGAATTTTCGAAAAATACGTGCCGGTCACCATACAAGTATTGCAATTTCATGCTACAATACCGGTATTGTAATTTTTCCTTACATTCATACACTTGACTTGGAGCTTGCCTGTTAGGGTTCAATTCTCCTGCCTGCGAATTTCGATTTTTTTTAAACTTTCCTTCACAACATGACATTACATGTATGGCCATATTACAATACCAGCATTTTAAATCTATTGAACTACAATATCATGTATTGGAACGTTACCTTACGTCTCGGAAATACACTTCCAATCCATTCAATTTGAAGTGCTAACAGGAATTTTGAACAGTGCAGGATTGGATAAGAATTGCAGCTTTCCCTTAAAATAGAAGCAGAGACAAAAAAATCCATATAACT